>PVJL010008788.1:0-63241 GCA_004026885.1 Lyroderma lyra
GGGGAGGGGGAAGAGAGAGACAGAGGAGAGGTGAGCGAGTTAGGCGGCGGCAGCGGGGAGGGGGGGAGGTTAGGAGAGGGGGTCTCATCCACGATGCAGGAAGAGTGGGGGTTGCCGAGCGCCCCGTCACAGCTCTGGTCTCCGCTCTGCCCTCGGGCAAGTCACTGAACCTCTCTGTGCCTCAGTCGCCTTCTCTGCAAAATGGATCTGTAACAGGGCACCTGCCTGGAAACTGGGGCTCCAGGGGTGGTGACAAGCGAAGGGGGCGGATGCAAGGCCTGGTCAGCAGTGGAAATCAGGTGCCATGGAGAGGCAGAGGTTGAGAAACCTGAGGGGACGGACCTGCGGGGCCAGCCCCTGCTCAGAGGACAGAGGAATTCAGCCTGGGGCAGCCATGCCAGTGGTGCAGGTGCAGGGGTGCAAGAAGCTTCCCTTCAGCTCCCGCCCCCGCGGGGAGGCAGCTCAGCCTGTCCTCCTCCTCCTCCCTGGCCTGCAGCCCCTCCTTCCCATCTGGCTCCCAGTGGCCCCACCTTCCCCTGCCCCAAACCTCAAACTCAGCCCTGGTCTGAGGGCAGGAATCACGTGTCTGCCCCTGCCCTGGGCTGGGTGTCCAGGAGGTGCTGCCTCCCAGCAGGGCTCTGTGATTAGCCCAAGTACTATGAGCCTAGTACGTGAACGGTTCTCCATTTCATTACACTAACAGCCCTGCCACTTCTATAGCTTGCCACCCCCACTTCACAGATGAGGAAACTGAGGCCCAGAGAGGTTAAATCACCTACCAAAAGTCACGCAGCTGTAAGAGGTGGACCCAGGATATGGACCCAGGCCATCTGCCTCCATAGTCTGTGCTTTCCTCTCTCTACTGGTCACCAATCTCAATGCCCAGCAAACTACTGAACACACATGAGGCCTTTAGATTTCCAAAATTTCCAAATAGCTAAAGATTTTTCCTTTTTCAATGACCCAAATGATCAATTTTAACTCTTTAAATTGGAAGTCTCTCCAAGACACTTCCTCTGTTTCCTGCTGTCTTAAACACGGAAAGCGACACACGATTTAACTTTTCAAAGTGTAGTCATGTCAACAGTTCCCAATCCATGGAGGACACGTAAAGGAAACGGCTGCATTTGGTGGAGCTGTGTGAGGACCGAGGGGGTTCTGGTCGGAGGCTAGATGAAACCGAGCCTAAGCTCCAAAGTGAAGGCTGGAAGGCACCGACAGAGGCAGCTACGTGGCTTTTACAGCCAGAACCAGCGCCTGGTTCTCTGGGGAGGGCAAGGCCGCCAGCTGACTCGTCCTGCAGTCCTCCACCCTTCTCTTCTCCCTCTCCTCTCCTGTCCCACTTCCCTCTTCCCTCCCTCCAAAGACTCCTGTGACCACCAAAGGCACCCTCTGCGCTGCTGGCCTCCTCGGTCCTCGTTCTGCACCCTCAGCCCCCTCCCCAGACTGCTGTCTCCCAGCAAACTGCCAGCTGATGGCGCATTCTGAACCGACGCAAGCGTGCTCCCTCATCCACTTCCAGGGGGCCCCAGTTCGGGCTCCCTCCGAGTTCTGGTGGCCCTCCCCCTAGCCCATCGCCTGCAACCATGTGTGTTTTCACTGGTCCATACCCTGTTAAATGTCCCCTTGATTGTACCCAACGAGATATGAGTCCCCTTGGGGTAGGAATCAGCTTGAAGGCCTAATCTAAACCCCACTTCCTCCAGGACCCCCACTCAGGTACTCCTCAAATCCTCTCCTTGCCGGTGCTCCCTGGGTCCATGCTCTACACTCTGCAGTCTAAGGCTCTTCGTTTTCTGTCTGGGAGGCTTTCTCTCCAGCCAGATGGGATGCTGCCTGGGGGCAGGGGCATCTGCCTTCTGTTCTCCTGTCCACCCCACCCAGCTGTCCCTCCTCCTCCCATCACCATTCTTCAGGGCTTCCCTCTCCACTCCACACCATGCTAACTGACACCTGCCTTGAACTTGTGGCCCTCACTCTTAAGTTCATGTTCTGTAAGCTGCTTTATGTGGATGCTATATCTGTTCTCCTTAAAGAGACAAGAAGCCTTCGAGGGCAATGCGAGGAGGCTCAGTCCCATCAGCATGGTCTGTGGCTGAGCCCCACAGAGACAGCTCTCCCAGCCCCAGCCCAGCTCCCTGCCCTGCACCCCTCAACCAGGAGCCTACAGACTGTCTTACTCCAGCTGCCCAGGAGGCCTCACTGCATTCCCTCATTCACAGATTATAGAGCATCCAAGATGGCATAACCGGCAGGACTTTGGAGACCAGTCTGATCCAACCCAGTCTTCAGAGAAATGGTGGAATGGAGTTCCAGAGACAGACAATGACTACCCCCGACCACAGAGCAGCCCCTGGCAGAGCCGGGAATGGAGCCAACCCTAAGAGTGACCTTGGCACGTGCGTGAGGCACACTACCTCTGGGGGTTCAGGCTTCTGCTAGTTTTCAGGCTCAGCTCAAAGACAGGGAGCTAGAAGGAGGATCTCGCCCAGCAACCAGCATCTCCTGGCATTTCAGTGGCATTACACAGAGAGAATGACCATACGAAGAGGCCGACCACTGGCATGGCTAGAGGAATGCAGCTTTCTTTCTCATCCATGCCCCATGTGGACATGGCATTGGTCTGGCTCCAACCTACTCTCAGCTTGTCTGCCCCCTGTCCCCAGGCTCATCGCATCCTTTGCAACATCCATGCCTTTGCTCCTGCCATTTCATCACCTGGAATACCCATCTCCCCATCTCTAGGAGCTGAAGAGCTGATCCTTCAGCCAGGGGGCTTCCCCAGGTACCCCACCCCCAGTGCTATGAGCACACCCCAGTATACAGCATGGCTCTATAGGTGTCTGGGTTCACATCTCACCCCTTCCCATGCCCTGCTCCCCAGGGTGGCTCAGTCTGTGCATGCGGTTAGGGAGAATGGGGACCACAGGGGGAGATTCCCCAGCCTGACAGGAGACTACAGTGGCAAGTGGCCACACAGTGTATGGTCTAGGGAGCAGGGCATGCTGGTGTGGGACGGAAGCTGCTCAGAGACGGACAGAAGATATGAGAAGTTCAGAGCCAGATACATGTGGTGGTGCAAAGTGGGAGGTGGGGGGCAGGGCAGGGAGCAGCTGGAGTCCTGAGTTTAAGGCCAGTGGTAGGGGCTGTCATGTGTTGGTCAGAACAACTTTGTGTGTGTGTGTGTGTGTGTGTGTGTGTGTGTAGCAGGGTTTAGAGACCCCTGGGCTCAGAGACGACAGTGATGCAGGGCACTGACTATAGGATGAAGGTGGGTCAGCCTCACGGCAATGGAGTGGCAAAAGCGGTAGTGCCTGTGGGCACAGCTCTTTGTTCTGGACCTGGGACAGGCAACACTGGGAGTCCTGGACTGTACCTCTTGCAGTTCTGATCTGAATGATGTGGTGCTGGAAGGCTTGGACTGGGTGGGAGGTGGGCAGGGGCCAGGCAGGCTCTAGGACTACCGCCGAGGGAGGGGACCCGCTAGTAGAGGCAGAGCTGAAGGATCACCCCCCACCCCCATTTCACCAAAGGTGGGCCCAGCTGTCACTCAGGCATGGGCAAGGGGACCCTCTTTGCGGGGCACCAAGGCTCTGAGAGGGGAAGAGTCGGGTGAGTTGCAAGTCAGACCCAGATGAGTTTGCTTCTAAGCCTGGGCTCTCAGCTGTCCACACTCTGTGGCCTGTTCGGGGCCTGTCCGACCAAAGGGATTTGGACCAGCGAACCCCTTCCCAGGAATAACCTATATCCCACAGCGCTGGGATGGTCTGCTGCAGGGGCTCTCTGCCAGCCATTTGCAGACCAGTGCATCCCCCTGGCTATGTGGGCTACAGGGACAGATGTGGTGGCCTCACTGGCAAGGTGATCCTTCATGTCCCATCAAACTGAGCTCTCTTGGGCCCATGGAATCCCCGAGGGTGAGCTTGTTTAGCCAGCTCCTATAGGTCACAAGGTTCTGTCCCAGCCTCCCTGGGCCCACTAGCCTTGCCTCGCCCACCCTGTCCACACCAGGGCTTCTGGATGTGGCTTTCCGGGACCTCCTTCTTCCATTAGGCCTGCACTGAGGCATTCCCATCCCCTCACCCACCCATAGGCTCCTGCCCTGTGAGCCCTACCTGTTTCTTCTGGTCACCCAGATGCCACAACTTGTGTCCATGATGACCAGGTCTCCCTACTCCCCCCTCCCCCACGTTTGGCCATAAACATTCCTACTTCTCCTCTTCCTCTCCACTTTGACCCCAAGTCATCCAGGACCCCACCTTCCTAACCTCCCACCACTGGGGTTTGCAGAGCTGCCCACGAGACACCCACTTCAATGCTTGGACAGGAGTGCCACATCTCACAATCCTGCCTTTCCTCACCCTCCACACAACACACAGGCATGGTCATCTTTCCAACAAAACACCCAGCAAAGACCCAGGAGAGCAGCCTCTTTGGGGAGAGCAGGGGCAGGGAGGGGCCTGGGAGCCCGGCTCGCAGACTCACCTTCTCTCTGTTGCTGGGGAATCATTGGAGGTGGCTGAGGAAAGGCCTGGCTTATCTGACCATAGGCAGCAGGGTAGGCGGCGGCTGGAGGGCCAAAGAGAAGAGGCAAGAGCAAGGGGCGGTGACAGTGACACAGAGAGACAGGGTGAGAGGCAGGAAGAAAGAGAGAAATTTCAGTGTTGAGCGGTAAAAGCAGACCAGCCAAAAAGTGCATTCAGCTCAGCCACTTAAGGTGAAGCGGCAGCCAGCAGCAGTGACGGAGGAGCAGCACAGTGAGGAGTGGCGCATCCGTGCGTGTGGCAGGGCGGGGGACAGAAGCATGACGGACAGCCTGCCTTGGCCTCCCCACAGTGGCTAGTCCCCTTCCCATGCAGTGACCCCAAGGCCATCTGCTCACCTAGGCCTGCCTGTCCTTTTTCCTACCTGTGGTTGCCTATCCCTTCTTCCCTGTCAGTTTTGCTCATGTCCACTCCTGCTGCCTGGAGGCAAGAGGCTGCAACTGCTTCCCTTCCAGGGTCTCCCCTTCTTTCACACCCAGGCATCTTGGCTTCCCAGGCTGGTGACTGTAGACTGCGGTGGGCAGCACCCCAGCTCTGGCCTCACCCCCAGGGCTGCTGTGTAGCTGGGTGCTCCTGGACAAACTGGCCCTGGCAGCCCTGGACCTGGCTCACCCGCTTGTCTAAATTTCTGACCACCCACCACTGCAAGGGTGCCCAGGCCACAATGGGTAAACTCTGCCTGAATGCTAGGAGGCCAACAGAAAGAGAAGCAGCCTGGAGAGGAAATCTCTGGCAGGACAGCCCACCTTCCTTCCTTCCTCCGATATCCCTGCCATGTCCTCCCCACCCCTCCCACACAGTGCTGGGCCAAGGCCTGGGGTGGGGAGGTGAACAGAGCTGGGGGAGAGCCGTGGGGACGCGCGGATACTAACGACCTGCATACTGCTGCACTCCGGCGTAGGCCTGCTGCAGGGGGTCTGCGGCGGTGGGGCTCTGCGCTGCAGGGGAGCCAAGAGCACAGAGGTCAGTGATTCCCACCCAAACCAGTCCCTCCCCTACCATGCCCATGCAGATGTCCCTGCGGCTGCATCGCCCCTCCCAGCCATTGTGGTGTCTGCCATGGGGCAGGTCATCTGAGACAAGAATGCTGAACCTAGACCCTGTTGGGGTTCCCTCTTCCCCAGTCCAGGGCCCTTGATAGGGTAGAGGTTGCCCACCCTGGCTGGGGGATGCAGGCTGCGGGTGGCTTGGGGTGGGGTGAGATGAATGGTCCATGCAGAAAGCTGGGAAGGATATGCCAGAGGAGGTTGGGCCACGAGTGGCTTCATGGGGACACACGAGGGACCGGCCCTGGAGAAGGGCTATGGGAAAGTGGGTAATAATGTGAGAGGCTATCAAAAGGGTGGTCTCATCCTCATTTTTCCCCAGAAGTCAGGGGCAACTCCCAACTGGGTGAAAGAAAGGATGCAGGAGGCCTCACCGTGACACTCTGTCCTCCTGGACCACCCACGCCTGCTCAGAGGGACCCCCTCCTTTATTCTTAGGGACTCTGCACAATGCATGGGGGCTGCCTTTCCTAGGCCATCCAAGTCACCCTCAGCAGGGACTGGCCACACACATGAAGTCTGCCCCATGACTGGGAGAGGAGTGGTGCCCACAGAAACTGAAGAACCTACTGACCAAGGACCTTCCTCCCACCTGAATTTGTGAATCTGGGGTGTCCATTGCCCAGTGTGAGGTGAGAACCCTTGTACTGATCCTTTGGCAAGCACCTTGGGGCAGCTGGACTGGGGAAAGGCTTGGTTCACTTGTTGCTTCTGTTGTGTCTGCAGAAGCTGAGGGCAAACGACTGGTGTGTGGGCCAATGGTGGGTACTGCCTTTGGTGACCACGCCCAATGATGACTGACGTGGGAGTGGGCTAGCCTTGGAGGGTCAGGAAGGTGGGTGCAGGCAGATCCAGCTGTAGTACAATTAGGGCAAACTGGATACACGGAGAGGCAGAAACAAAACCATCTGTGCTTATCTGCCTGGCAGCCTAGACCAGCCAAGTGAGCAGGGGCCTATAGACCAGGAGGAATTCCCAGGCTTCCCTTTGAGCCCTGGTTTCTGTACCTCAGTAACATCCCATTTAGAACACTAGCACCTGGGCCTCAGGCGAAATAAGGGACATCCTGGGGCAGAGATCCTTAGAGACAGTGCAGACAGTAGCAGGGGAGCTGGGCAGGGCACTGCCCCGAAGGGGAGATGAAGATAAGTCATCCTACCCCATCCCCTGTGTCCCTCTAGTGGAGACTAGAGTCAGGAGCTCCCAGTGCCAAGGTTGGGGTGGTGGTTGGTGGGCAGGTCTCCTGCTCCCTCCTGCTTCTCCCTTTCCCTGACCCCTCCACCAGCCACGTCCAGCCTGTCCTCTCCATCTCCTCAGCTGCTCAACCACAGAGTGCCTTTATACAAGGTGTCTTCTTCTGGGCAGTCTGGTGCCCTGTGTAAAATAAAACCTGCACAGCTCCCACCACCTGCACAGTGCCAGCATCATACAGCAAGTGCTCAGCCAATACTGTGACATAAGGAATGAATGAATGGTCTTTTAACATTTGTGAGAGCCACACTTCAGGGGTGTTAGGTGGCAGTGAAGGCCACACTGTGTGCTTTCAACATGACCTCACTGAGCAAGATGGGAGAACAGAGTAGCTACTTGGGGCTAGGAAGTGGAGAAAAGTATTTCTGAGACCCCTCTCTACGTCTCTGCTTAATGACCTCATTAGTAACTGCCAAAGAGTGAACATTTTGAAGGATCTCGCTCATTACAGTGGCTCCAAACTCTGCATTTAAAAATGGGAAATTAATTTTTGTAATGTACTACTTTTCTCCTTCCTTTCCTTCCATCCCTCCCTCCTGCTCTGGCAGGGAATTGTTTATGGGATGTGGCAGATTGTTACAAATGGGGTAGAGAAACATTTCCAAATTCCATGAGGAAAATAGCTCACAGATGCTGGTGGGGGTGGGGGAGGAATAGGTTTGTCAAAATCCAGAGCTCCAGATGGGCTTGCGGGCATGGAGGAGGGGGGAAATGAAACCACCCAGATGTGCTGGGGACTGTATCTCCCAGCCCATGAGCCTGAGGCAGGAGGAGCCCAGGAACCTGAGACCAGTGGGCTCTCTCCCACCTCCAGCTTGCCCAACCCCTGCTCTGTGTCCCTTGCCAGCTAGGAGTCTTCATCCTGAAACAACACTGCAGACTCTCTGGACCCTGCTGCTTCTGTCTCTAGCCTCCTCTGGCCTCTTTTCTATGCACTGAGAGGTGAGTTGAGGGGCAAGTACCGGAACAAGATCAAGGACAACTCCAAGTTCAAAGTCAGGACATTCTCCTCCATTTTCCTCTAGCAGAGTAACCTTGTACTCTGCTGCTGCTGCAACGTTTATACGCTCTCAATATCTGGGCCTCATTCCAGACACTGAAATTAGAGTTTCTGAGCTTCTGTGGTCTTACATAGCCACACAGTGGGTTCTGAGGGACAACCTGAGTGGAAAGCACTGCTCGGCTCCCCACTGCTGGTGACACCAGGATGACCTGACCTCTTCAGCCCTCGCTGGGCCACCCTCAGCATCCCCTGTCCCTGCCAGGAAGGCCCCGCCTGTGCTCGTTTGTCCCCCCTTCTGCAGTTCCCACCCACCGTTAAAGTCCACTCTGTGGCTCCTGTCAGGGCAGCTCCTCTGGGCTTCTTCAGCCTAGAGAACTCTCCCTTCACTTGCACCCTTGAGCACCTCAAGGTAGAGGACATTCACCCTTGAGCAGACTCCATTTTGCTTATCATTTCAACATTCTGTCAACGTATACTGTGTTTCTAACTGGACTTTAACTTCCCAGGGGATAGGCCCACGTCCTGCCCTCCTTCATCCAGCAGACACTGGGCACTCACTTGTGCTTATGAGGTTCTCTGTAACCTCATCATCTGCCCTCTAGGAAGGACAGCACTCTTTACATCTTGGATACACTGCCCCTTGCTAGTTCCTTCTAGGGTTTCAGGCCCAGCTTTCCTGCTCTGTCAGTTCATCCTCCAGACCAGAGACAGGAGCTGCTTCAAGTTAACTGGACACTCACACCCTGGGAGGACCGCTAAGTTTCGGAGGACCAAAGTTAACGGGGGAGGGGCCTCCTGGATTTTCCTGTGCCAAAATTCATGGCAGTAGTGCTGGCTCGGCAGCCCACACACTAAAATCCATGACAGCAGGTCTGGGAGCTGTCCGAGGTCCTGATCCTCTGTCCAAAATGCGGGCCAGGGTTTTGAGTGTACCAAGGGATGGAGCCGGTGTGTACGGGCCAGGGTGTCAATCTATATATTTCCCCTTTCGTTCCAAAAGAGTCTTTTCCTACTTAACAATATATGTAATTATTCTTTAAGCTTCTATTCCCTTACTTATGAGTCAAATTCACTCTCAATTAATTTGCCGTTACTAGCCTTTCTACCTGGTTGTACAATTACATCTATTTGCTTTTCACTCCCGAGGGAGACCCGGGTTCTTTCTCAACTTTCAGACTGACACCTCCTCAAGGATGGGAATTTGGTCTCTCCCACCAGAGACTCCCTGAGGGAAGGCAGGAGACTTGTTCTCCCTGATCACATCTGGGGTTCCACCAAGGAACAAACAGAAGGCAGGAGCCACACATTCCGTTATAACAGCAAAGGCAAGGACCAAGTGGGTGGAGAGTGTGCTGCACAGGTGAGGACGGGCTGCCAGATGTGCTTACCTGGGTACGGGTGGATACCATTGGCAAACACAGCTTCCGCAGCAGGTTGCCCATTGGCCTGTGGGGGGAGGCCAGTGAAGCCGTTCACCCCAATGGGGGACGGGATGCTAGGCACGGCTGGTGCAGTGATGCCTGGAGGGGTGCTGCCACCTGGTGCCAGAGGTGGAGAGGGGTGGAGGAGGAGAGGAGGCAAGCAGAACAAAAGTGAGGAAGGCCAACCCATGGAGCTCCACGTCCTGGTTCCAAAGGCCTGGAGACAGACTTGGACTCACACACCCACCGCCTGGGGTGTTAGATGAGCCCTTCAAGCTAAAAGAGGTTTTCTCAACTTTAACACCATGGAAGTTGGTGGTCAGACCTCTCCTCGTTGGGGAGGGGGCTGTCCTGTGCACTGTTGGATGTTTAACAGCATTTCCAGCCTCCACCTACCAGATTACAGTAGCATCCCCATCCCCAAGCTGTGACAACCAAAAATGTCTCAGGACATGGCCAGATGTCGGGGGCATGAGAGCACCAAACTGTCCCACTTGAGAATCACTGAACTCAACAGTAACTAAGACCCAATTAGAAGCATGCTCTGTGAGCAGATTGCTTCCAGCTCCCCTGTGCTTTAACAACTCTGTGGTTCTCTGTTGCCTGTTGTATAGCTGCCTTGGAAAAAGCCAGCGATGCTGTGTTGGGCTAAAGGGAAATTAAAAATGGGCTCCTTCTATGCTTGGGCCAGGGACGAAACAAGGTCAGAGAATGGGCAAGACTCTTCTCCTCTTGGACTTCCAAGAGAGATGTATTCATGTTATTTTCTTTCCAAAATGACTTGAGTGAAATTCTTACCACCCTGAAATCATATCATGGACTGCATGGGGCTTACATCCCATCTTCTCTTGAGTCCCCAGGGATTAGAACATTTTTGAGACAAACTGCCAGGGGATGAGGTCTGCTTGGACCCAGATGCTCTTGCCACAGAATGGTTCATTGGTAGCTGAAATTGGCCAAACAGAAGTTCCAGGCCTGGGTCCAGGTGCTCCCCTTCAAGATCAGACCTGTGTTGGTACCTGGTGGCTCACCTGAGGTTGGGGTCATGGGCGCGGCCGCCAAGCCGTTCATGTTGAGGGCCGCCATCTGCTGCATCTGGGCGGCGGCGAAGGCAGCCATGGGGTTCAGGTAGCCACCCTGTGCGACTGATGCCATTAGTGCCGCTTGCTGCTGCATCAGCTGGGGCAGAGGGAGTGGAAAAAATATCATGCACTTCCAGGGGGGCAGCCCTCCCTAACAGGGGGCTCAGCTCCTGGACACTAGGCCCTGAACCCCAGTGAGCTGAGACACATCTCCCCACTCCCATCCCGAGAACCCTGATGTCTCCCCTATTCTTATCCTAGTTTGCAATTAGAACCACATCCTAACAGGTACCTATATCTTGTTGTAGAATAGGGGAAGGGGACTGACTCCCTGGGTGCTGACCAGCCCTGTGAAGACCTATCATTCATGGAGACGTGACACCCGAAGCTCTGAGGCATGCTGGATGAGCCTCTGCAGAATTAACTTAGCATAGATTTCTGTCCAAATGTTCTCACAAGGGTGAGTGGGGGCTAGGGAGTTTGTTAAAACTGGCCAAATTTGGACACCGCTGAAGGAGTGAGGTGAGCTTGCATTTTTAGAATCAGAATCCTGGCCTACTTCAGTGCCACCCATGTGGGGGTGGTGGCTACGAGTCTGGGAGGCAGCTTAATGGAGACGCTGGCAGAGCAGGCCCCAATGTGAAAGAAAGAAGTTGGTGGGCCAGGAGCCTGAGGCAGGGCCTGGGGGGACTGTGGGGGCTGCATGGGTGTGAGGGGCTTTGGGGAACCTCACAGGACCCCTGCCAGGAGTGACCAGAGGCCTGAGGACACCCTTCCATGAGTGGGAGCGGGGTAAGGTGGTGACAACCAAATACGTGAACCTTTCTACCTCAATTGGTGCTTTTTAGGATTTGACTAGTAGAGGAGTGGTCAGGGTAACCCACCAGGCTGCCCTACCTAGAAGCCTGGTCTCCACCTCCTCCCCTTAAGAACCAGGATAGTAACCCACCTCCTCCTGGCAGTCACCCTGGATTGGAGCAACCTTCTCTCTACCCACTCTGGCCTCCACTTCCTGGGTTCATTCCTGACCACTCTTCACTCCCCAGGGCTAGGCTAGCATTTTCTGGGCTAGAAACAGAGCTCCCCTCAGCAAAGTTAGGTGTCCCTGCTGTGGGGCTCTAACCAGAGTTAGCAGAAGAACCGCTGTCCCCCACCCACCCATCTGGACCCCCACTTACTGCCTGTGCGTAGGCGCCATAGGCCCCAAACGGGATGGCCATGGGGTTGAACATGCCCATCTGGCCAGCCATCTGCTGCATTCGCCGCATCGTGCGCTCCTTGTCAGTGTCGGCAAACTTGACCACCAGACTGGATGAGGCTCCCTGCAGCCGGGAACTGCGCGTGAGGCCCACCTGCCCTAGCCACCTGCACTCCTAGCTGTCCAGTTGTCTGTCCCTGGACTAGGCCCACTTCTTCCCCTCCTGGGCGGTGGGAGAAGCTACTAGGGGATGAGAAAGTGGACCAACACCGGTGCTAGCCCAAGGGTCTGGGGTCCTAAATGGACCACGGTCGTTTTCTATCTGGGTGACCGCAGGCCAGTTCCTTAACATCTCTGAGCCTCAGTGTCCTCGTCTGAGAAAAAGGGATAATGGTAATGCCTTCCTGTCTCGGGAGGTGGCTATGAGCAGGGCGTGTGTGGACGGAGCACAAGGGCGGGAGGGGCCCCTGCAGGTGCGCTGGGTTGGGCAGGCGCGTCTGTCTGGCCGTCGTCCCCGCCCCCGCCCCACCCGGGGGCGGCTGCACTCACCGGCATGGTCTGGCTGCCGTGCAGCGCGTTGATGGCGGCTTGCGCCTCGGCGTGGGAGGAGTACTTCACAAAGGCGCACCCTGGGAGGACAGGAGAGGCTGAGTCAGGGCCCGAGGGCCCAGGGGAAGGCCCGCCAAGTGCGAGGACTGAGAGGCAGGGCACGGGAGGGGGCAAGGCTGTGGACAGGGCGGATCCCAGAAGAAAGCACAGCGGGTGAGACACAAAGACCCAGAGCAAGAGAGATACACGAGAAACACAGAGACACAGATACCTGAGCGGGCCAGAGACTTTAAAGTACCTTTAAGTCTTTCCGTCCCTTTCTGGACTTGGATTGCGGGCTTTCTTACCCACAGACCCGACCGCCTCGTCCTTTCCAAGCATCCTTTCCCGGCTTGGGCGCCGGGGACAGCTCCGGTCGGTTCCGGACTCGGCCAGCAGGCGGGCCCGGGCCCTGAGGCCCCGCCCACTGCGCCGCCCCGCCCCCACTCACCCTTGCTGTTGCCGTCGGGCCCGCGCAAGATGGTGCACTCCTCGATGTTCCCGAAGGCCTCGAAGAGGCGGCGCACGTCGTCCTCAGACTGCTGCTTGTTGAGCATGCCAACGAAGAGTTTTCTATCTTCTAGAACAAAATTAGGAGATGCTTACCCGGGCCAGGGGTCGGGCGGCGCGGGGGTGGGCCCGCGGGGAGCAGGGTTTCGGGGAAGGAGAAGCTGGGCAGAAGCCAGGGCGGGGGATCAGAGCCGGAGCAGGGTCGGGGGGTGGGGGTGAGGTAGGAGAGAGAGGGCGGGGCGGGGCGAGACACCGCTAGCTGGGGTGGGACCACGGAGTGGAGGGGCCAGAGGTGGAGGTGAGGCGGGAGAGGCTGGGTTTAAGCGGGATCTAGGTTGCAGCGACTCCGCCTCCTCCTGCAGAAAGGGCAGGCGGCACAGAGAGAGAGCAAGGCCGCTGGTCTGGCCGCTCACGCAGAGCACACAGACCATCATGCAGCCCTGCAGTTCCAGTCCCTCCTGTTACACGCACACTACATTTCTCGGCAATCTTGACTCACAGACGCCAAAATTAACTTGAAACAGGCAAGCCTGCCACAGGACCTTTGCATACGCCCTTCCCTCTGCCTGGCACGCCCTCCACGTCACAGGCTGCTTCCTTTTCTTCCTTGTCAGTTTAAATATTGCTTCCTCATCAGGTCTCCTTCCACCTCTCCTTTATTCTCTGTCTCAGCTCCTCACTGTCATGGCCTGAATCTCAAAGGACAATTTACTGCTTTGCCTGTGTAGTTAGTTTCTGTCTAACTGTCTGCCACCCCTTCTCCTCCATGTCTGCTGCCTGGGGAAGACACCAAACCTCTACTGGAACATCAGTACCTGACACATAGTAGGCCCTCAGGACAGAATTATAGAATAAAGGATTGCTCTCTGACATTCCCAGGGACACATCTCCTTTCTGTCTCACGTGTTTTTACCTGCATCTGATGCCCCTTCCTTGGTCTGGGCTTCCTATTTGTTCATGCTGCAAAACTCAGCCCTGGGCTGAGTTTGTTGACATAACTCAGCTATGTGCTTAGGGTGACAAAGATCACATTGGGCTGTGTGGATATGTACCAACTTGTGGCTTCGAAAAGATTTCCCACTCTACAGCTCTGATTTCGATGTGACTTGATGCCTCCTATTGAGACATGGGGTCTATGTTCCCTCCCCCCAAATCTGGGTGGGGCTTGTGACTGCTCTAACCAATCAAAAATGGCAGAATGATGCCAGCTGACTTGCAAGGCTAGGTCATAGGAGTGATCAGCTTCCTCTCAGTTCTATTCTTTGAGGATGTTTGCCCTATGGAAGCCAGCCACCATGATGTGAAGAGCCCCCAACTGACCCACACACTGAGTGCACACAGAAAGGAACCCAGGCCCCCAACTGACAGCCAACATCAACACCAGTCATGGAAGTGAATGAGTCTGCAGATGATTCCAACCCGCAGCCTTTGAGTCTTCCCGCTGAGGCCCAGACACCCTGGAGCACAGCCGGGCCTTCCATGCTGTGCCCTGTCTGAATTTCTGACCCCAAGAACCTGTGAGCATAATAAATGGTTGTATTATACCATTCACTTTGAGGCTAAATTGTTATGCAGCCATAGTCGCTAGAACAGAGGTCCTGTGGTGACAGCACTCACCAGGCACTCCCTAGATGTTTACTATTGAGACTGGCACACACAGGCATGCACAGCCAAGGCTGTGGAAATGCACACCTTCCAAAGCTGCCATTGGCCATGTGGCTATGGTTTTCTCTGAAGGCAAGGGCTCTCTGGGACCGTGTCCCTCTTCATTCAGGGAGGTTGGTACCCACTGCTCCCCTCACCCACACTGCCAAGACAGTTCACATAGAGCTGAGGGGCTGTCTTGATGTCTGGAGCAAAGCAGAGGCAAACTCTAGGCCCCTGCACTCCTTCACAGGCCACCCCAGAGTCCTCTTCAGGAAGCCCTCCTTGCTGGCCTCCTGGTACCTCCAGCTGCTTGGGGAAGACACCGGGCAAGTTCTCAGTGATGAGATGGCTCTGGGTCCTAACTGCTTCCATACCCTGCAAGGGTATCACTGCCAGTTCCTGTTACCAGTTCTGGGGCAGGGCACACCAGGCTGAATCTCCACTCCTGGTGGGCTTCAGCCAAAGCTCTGGGCCTGGAGCCCTGGTCCCAAAGCCTGCCCCAGCCTGGGCTGCTCCACCTGGCTTCTTGGACCGTGGTAGGGCTGGGCACACCACTACCCCCTCTCCAAGGGTCACCACCTCCAAGCTGGGAAACCAGGAGAAACGGTGGGGGGGGGGGGGGGGGGGGCAGGATGTAGAAGGGGTGTAGCTGAGGAGGGATGGCAGGAATGGGGTTAGGAGCATGGAGGGTGGGAAAATGGTGCAGAGGGACAGAGGGAAAAGAATTAGAAACAGACAAACAGCAGAGGGGAGAAAGGAGCAGAAAAGGAGAGGAGAGGAGGGCTTAGGTGTAACTCCCAGAAACAGCAACAACGCTTTACAGGAAGGGGACCAGGAGCTTTTACAGACTTCAGCGTAGTAATCTAAACTCCTCTCTTGGCCCAGAAGAACGCTCCCCCACCCACAGTGCCTTTTAAAGGCTCTGAATTAATGGGATTTCTGGAAAGACAAAGAAGTGGAAAAAAAGAAACCAAACAAACAAAAAACGCCCCCTGCGAATCCCAGGCCCTTTTGCTTGAAAATTCTCCCTGGGAAGGAGAAAGGAAGAGACGAGAAGTCCCCGCCACTGCCGGAGCCTGGTTTACATGCTGGGACCTGGGCTGAAGATATTCCTTTATTATCATGATGACAGCTTTCTGAGGGCATTAAGATTCATCCACACGTGCTGCTGCTTCTTCTTTTTTTTTTTTTTTTTTCTAATTCCTTCTCCTCCCCTGAAATTTCCCTTTACTTCACAGTTTGCAGTTCTCGGTTTTCCATTCTAGACCTGAACCTTTCCTTCTTGAAAACTTTCGAAATGTGAAGGAGCCCAGGCTCCTCCCTTCCTCCTGTCTGGATCTCCCCAGGGAAGTGCTGACTGGCCTTTCCTTCTGGAAGGCTGCAAGAAACCTGGCTCCAGACTCACTTCCTCCAGGGGTTCTCAGATGACCCCATCCACCTCGAAGGTCGGTGTGTGTCTAGAATCTTCCAACGTGTTCGGTTTGTGCCCTCTTCCATTCCCACTGGCTTTGGCTATTGGGTCGGTGGTTCCAAGGCTTGTCTTTCAGATCAGGGGCTGGAAGGACTCTGAGTCCGAGGGTGGATCTCCTTCCAGCCCAGGCCCCCTGGCTCAGACCCCAGCGCCCCTGCACTGCAGCTGTACAACGGCTCCCACCTTGGATGTTAGGTCTCTAAAGTGGGAATAATTCGCCCTTCCTCGTGCGGAGGATGCTAGGCTTCCAGGAGATGCTGCAGGGACAGAGCCTAGCCAGCAGTAGTGGCATCGGTGATGCCCACTTCCTGGGGCTCTCTATCCAGGAGGAGGTGGGCTGGAGTTATAATGGTGGGCAGGTGCAGGGGGCTCCAGGCTCACCAGAATTTGAACACAATCGGAGAGGCAGAAGGGTCTCCTTCCACTGCTCTTTCCATGGCTCCCAAGAGGCCCCTGCCTGTGGTGGGGCTTGCAAGAAGGGGGTTCTGCAGAAGTTTGGCTTTGCTTTTCCCACTGCCTCTTGCCTGCTCTCTCTCCCACCAACATACACATCTCCCATTCCTCTGGCCTCCAGGCTCTTTTATTTTCCCAGAAGCTCGATTGAATTGTGAGCTTTAGTTTCCCAACCTCTAAAAAGCACTGGGCGACCCTCCCGGGAAGCCAGAGGCACTGAAGACAAGGCGATGGGGGCTAGGGGCCAGAGTCTCAGGCTTTCTCCACTCTGCATT
Organism: Lyroderma lyra; assembly: GCA_004026885.1. Classification (NCBI taxonomy): domain Eukaryota; kingdom Metazoa; phylum Chordata; class Mammalia; order Chiroptera; family Megadermatidae; genus Lyroderma; species Lyroderma lyra. The sequence goes on from PVJL010008788.1 coordinate 16,490, forward strand.
TGAGGAGATGGATTCCTGAGCTCGTTCATCCAGGAAACCAGGACAGAATGGGGCTCTGGCTGGAGGATCTGCCTTTTAAAAGGAGAGCCCAGAAAGTAGAGAAGAAAGGCGCCCAGGGCAAGGTTAGGACAGACCCCAGGAGGGAAACGTCAGGGCGGCGTCTCCCCGCACTCCCCGGATGAGCCAGTAGCATCTTGCTGGCTGCCCAGGGTGAGAGGACCCCTGAGGGAGGAGGAGATGGGTGGCAGCAGTGCCACTTGACTTGCCAAATGCTGGAGCCTGGGAGCTAACGCTCAAATTCCAGTTTAATTTTCAAAATTTGATTCGCTCATTACCATCGGCATTAAACAATATTTCCTGCTTAAGGATAGACTGCTGCTGGGGCACTACGGACAAGTGCTCAGATGGTTAATGCCTTTTATTGCTGCAATAGACTTTTACTGTTCTCTCCCCTCCAGCTGCTGAGGGACATTTGTGGGGGGACCTGAGCTGGGGAGAACCCCAGAGGCCAGGGGCCAGGTTGGGAAATCAATGGCTTTGAGGGCTGTGGCTTCTCTCCTGCTCTCGAGCTATTGGCCCTGGGGGTGGGCATGACAGGGCCTGAGCCCAGAGCCCCGGGGCCCCATGTACCTGCCCCACAGCTGGCAGAGCCTGGGGCCCTGAGCACAGGCCCTACCAGGGCCCTCAGGCATCCCTTAGGCCAGCGGTTCTCAACCTTCCTAATGCCACGACCCTTTAATACAGCTCCTCATGTGGTGGTGACCCCCATAACATTATTTTCGTTGCTACTTTGTAACTGTAATGTTGCTCCTGTTATGAATCGTAATGTAAATATCTGATGTGTGTTTTCCGATGGTCTTAGGTGACCCCTGTGAAAGGGTCGTTGGACCCCCAGAGGGGTGGCGACCCACAGGTTGAGAACTGTTGCCTGAGGCGGTGAGGCCAGAGCACCTCATGGATCCAAAGACCATCTGCTCTCCCTAGAGATGACCTCAGTGTCCCAGGGCCCACAGGCTGTGAGTCTGAGCAGAGAGAACCTATTCCTTCTCCCTGACTTCACATTGGATCCGGGAGAATGTCCATCGAAGGGGATGATGAGAAACACATGGCCTTGACAGGAGGAGCTGGGTGGGTGGCATCTTCTGAATGGCAGTAACTGAGGCTGTTTGTCAAATCCGGGTTGGCTGTGCAACCTCAGGCAAGCCATGTACCCTCCCTGGGCCTCCATTTCCTCTGCTCTAAGGGGAATAATCGCCCACCCCGGTAGGGCTGTTGGGGGATTACAGGAGATGAGGGCCTGGCACTGAGTAAAGGCTTAATAAATGCACTTACTGTGCTGGTCACAGCCGTTTCTGCTGCTCACCCATAGGGCGATGCCCACCCTATTGATTGGTGGGGATGCCCACCCCACCCTCCGGGGTGTGGAGAGGACCCCCAAGGACGTGGACCTGAACCAAGTCGTGCCTTTCCTGAGCTAGCCTGAGGAGTCAGGCTTCCCTTTGCAACCCACTGAGCCAATGGCAGCGTTTTAGGGACCCCTGAGATGCTCCCCAGACTCCTTCAGGAGGTCTACCTGGACAGATCTAAAACAAGAGACATTTGCTCTGAAGTCACTGAGCCCCACTATGTGCCATGAATTCTCTGGATCCAGACCCATCGAGCACCCATAGGGGCGCCAGTAGGGATCAAACCGATGATCTGAATCGAAATCTGTGCCACCTGCCACGTTGCTGACGCCCCTGCCCCTAGTCCGAGGCCTGCTCTGCCTCCTCCTCGCCCGGCCTCATTCCCCAGGGGACGGCACATAGTCTCAGACCTGCCTTTCAAGTAGGGAGCCACTGACAGGGCCGGGGGGCCACCTAGCCCTCCTCCCATGCCTTGGAGCCCCACTCTCCAGTTGCTTCAGGCAGTTTCCAGCATTGCCACCCGCACCAGGGTGAGGGGCTAGACTCGGACCTCTCTGCAGCTGCGTGACTCGGTCGGCTGCCCTCCGAGACCCGTTCCCTTCACCTGGGGCAGGCCTAGCAGGGTTCTCAGCGCCAAGCGGAGGAGCGATGCCCCCACTCCGTCCCCCAACACACGCCGTATGGGAGCCAGAGCCAGGGGCGCAGCTGCGCAGGAGCCAACTCCAGAGGATAAAAGGCTTCCTGCCTGGGAAGAAGGCTGAAGGAGACATCAAACCAGATCAAAGGCTGCTGGGGACCGGGCGGCATGTGGGGGATGAGATGGGGCTCCCCCTCCGCGGGGGATGCAAATGAGGGCCCTCGGCTGGATCTGGCCCCCCGGGGAGGCGGCGCCAGGCCTTGATCTGCAGAGCTCCCTCCAGACCGTCTGTGTTTGATGTCGGGGGTTAGAGGAGGCAGGAGACTGGAGAACACATCTAGTCCCCGGGTAGAATAGAAGTGTCCCTCCCCCCACCCCACCCCCACCGCTTGCATTCCTTCAGCCCGCTCTGCCATACAAATGCTTCAGGATCAGGCCCAGGCCGTGAGAGTCACCTCCTCACTGTCTCTTGACAGCACCCACCACCTCCCATCTGCTCGTCACACAGCAGCCGGAGGAGTCAGTTAAACCAAGGCAGAGCTTGTCTCTCTCCTGCTCAAACCCCACAGTGGCTCCCATCTCACTGAGAATGAGCCCGAGACTTCAAGTGACCTGGAAGGGGCTGCACAGACACCCCACACTCCATTTTTCCCACTGCTCCAGACACGTAGGTCTCCCTGCTAACTCAGGAACACTCCATGCACACCCCTGCCCCAGGGCATTTGCACTTGCCGTTCCTCCTCTCATCTTAGAGATCGTGTCCTAGACATCTGTAGGGCACTGAACTCCAAGAATCCTCGGAAACCAGAAAATTAATGTCCCTGGAGATGAGTGGGCATCAGCCGCGATGCGGACAGAGAACGTGGAGTGATGAGCAATGTGGGCATGGGGGAGGCATGGAGGGGGGTCTAAAAGGCTTGAGCTGGACCCTAAAGGATGAAGCAGGGTTTGCCAGGTGGAAAAGGCAAGGGGCAGGCATCCCAGGTCAGGGAGTAGCATGTGCAAAAGCAGGGAGTGTGAAAAGACATGTGGTATGTGGTATGTACACTCTCACACACACGCACACACATGCACACACGCACACACGCACACACACACGCACACACACGCGCACACACACGCACACACACATGCACACACACACGCACACACATGCGCACACGCACACACACGCACACGCGCGCACACACACGCACACGCGCGCGCACACACACACACACACGCACACACACACACACACACATGCACACACACGCACACACACGCACCCTTCCTCTTTTCTGCTCTCCCGCTCATCATATCCTAAACACTTCCCTAAGGCCCAAGGCCTGGATCCTCACCTCCGACCATTGGAAACTTGTCCTGAGACTCAGACCCTGGGTCCAGGCTTCTCGCCTGTGCCCATTCTCACTGCCTACCATGTCTTCCCTTGGCTCAGCCTAGCTCCTTAATTCACAGAACCAGCCCACCCTGTCTCAGTGTCACCCCGGTGCCTTCATGACAATAGCTGGTGGGACCTGACTCCCATATCCTAGAACCTTGGCTGCCCCCAGACAGCACTGCTCAGACCAATGCCCTCACCGGGGCTCTGTGACACCCCTGCCCCTGGCTGCAGCTCGGACTTGCTTATTCCAGGAGGTGGTTACAACAGCAACAATAATAAAGACCCTTATGGTTTGCATTTGTGGGATACTTACTAGGACCAGGCAGTGAGATGAGCGGTTTACGGGTATAGTGGATACTTTACTCTTTCCCCTGTACAGATAAAGAAACTGAGGCACAAAGAAGTTAAGTGCCCTGCCCAAGAATACATACCCCTGTCATTGGCAAAGCCAGGACTCACACCCAGGTGGTCTGAGCTCTCAGGTCACCCTCCTTCCTGGTGGCAGATGGTGCCACCTGGATACCCTCCTTCACTGTCTCTCTTCTCTCTCCTCCCCTCCAGCTCAGCACAGACAACTGGCAAAGGCCTAGTAACCCCATTGCTCTGCAAGGTCCTGGATGTTTGGTCAGAGCTCAGAAAGGAGAACAGCTGGGGTGCCCTGGCTTCCTGATTGCCCAGGGAGCCCAGGTGTGCCTCACAGCACCTGCCCCCACCCCAGTCTCATTCACCCCTCTGCCCGAAGCCTGGCTGTCTTGAAGTCCCCTGGGTGACCAGGGAAATATACTGTTTCCTGATGAGTCCCTGGACCTTCCTCTCCCCAGGTCCTGTCTCTCCTCACCACCAGAAATCAGACATACTGGCAGAACCCCCTCTAACTACAGTCCATGACCCTGCACCCCACTCCTCGCTTCCCCCCTTCCTGCTGGCTGCCCACAGCACAGGGGTGGCTCTGTGCCCTCCTGGGCTTTAAGCATATTTGAGGAACAAGACTAGAACTTGGGAACTGTCATTCCCCTGGGGGCCATGAATGGCCCCTGGACCCTCATCTCCTATACTCTGCAGGTGTGGGGGTCCTGAGCTGTGCAAGATCTGAGTCCTGGAGGCTGAGTATGGGTGAGGGGTCCAGAGCCCACACCCACACCCCTTTCAGCTCCCTCTCCGGCCCTCTGACCCTGGCCCCTGGCCCCTTGTGCTGGAGAGTCTGTGCTAGGCTCCCAGCAGGAGCATGGGATACACTGTGGTTCTAGGAGGCATCACCTTTTGCTGCACTCAGTTGTGTCCCCAGATGACTGATTACTCATTCGCTCTGCTGTGTTATCTTTACTAGGCGCACGGCACACGACAGACGGCACGGCGTTCTGTGGGGACTTCGCAGCCGAACCCTGTTGTCTAATGGGGTTTCCGCTGGTGTCTGGTGCACACTCCAGCATTTCACCCATCACAGGATAATTTATAGCATAATGGGGCCTTTTTTCCTTTATATTATGCGGGAGCATAAATTATGGCCAGTTTGTCCTAGGCTCTCAAGGAGACAGACAAAGCAGGGCTTTATTCCAGCAAGGGGAGGCAGTTTCTGCAAGGGACGGGTAGGGGCAGGGTGGTTCATGGCAGGAGGGGTGGGGGCAAGCGGAGGGGACACCAGGAAATGCTGTTAAGCACATCTCATTGACAGGACAGAGAATGCAGTCAAGGTGGCCACGGACACTGGAGGAGCAGTAAAAGACCCACTTAGAGCTGCTCATCTCTATTAACCGTGGATGGAGGGCTCGTTAGCCGGGAGCGAGAGCTGCACGGCTGCAGCTGTAAGCATATACTCGCCTACAGGAAACCTTGCCACAGGCCAGCCTCTAACCCAAAGGTGTCCAACCTGTTGGCTTCCCTGGGCCACATTCGAGGAAGAATTGTCTTGGGCCACACATAAAATTCACTAACTAACGATAGCCGATGAACTAAAAAAAAAAAGTCCATGCATAATTTTTATAATATTTTAAGAAGGTTTCCAGATTTGTGTCGGGCTGCATTCGAAGCTGTCTGGGACCACCTGTGGCCCACGGGCTGCAGGTTGGACAAGCTTGCTCTAACCCTAGACATGGGCTGACCCTCATGTTGGCTGCAGATGCTCACAACTGTGGCCCAAATTCCCACAGCCTCATGGAGAGAGGGGGTGGTCATGGGTCCAACCCCCTTCTCCCTGTCTGACCACTGCCATAGCCAGGAACAGAATGCCAGGGAGCTGGGCAGACCTCCAGCCCCTCTGAGCCATGGCCCATTTTTAACATTAATGGAGGTATTTTGCTCCTTGTGGGACAAGGGCTGGGGGGAGAGTGGCACCTCAGTGCCTAATGATCTGATTCCCATCTTCCTGGGGAGGTACAAATACCTCAGGGTCAATCTTGCTTGTCTAACACAGCAGGAGTCACACTTGAACCCAAAGGCTACAGCTGCCAAGCCCATCCTTCACCCCTGGACACCGATGGGGACTTCTAGGAACCCTGGGTGGGCCTGGGGTTTTCACAGGCCCCCTGGCCTGGCCTCCTTCAGGATGACCCGAAGTGGGAACGACACTTTGTGAACACCCTAGAAGAAGTCTCACTGGCCTTCATGCCAGGACAGGAAGCAGCCCAAAAGGAAGTGGCCTCATGTGCCTCCCTGGGGAGCCCAGCCCCGCCCAGGGCCCAAGTCCTGCCCTAGAGTACAGAAGGCCACTCCTCATTCCTCAGGATCCATCTGAGAATAACAGCTCAAGTCTTGGATTTTGAAAAAGGTGGGTCTCTGCCCTGGCTGCTGTGAAAATCACCTGGGGGCTTCCCAAAACACTGTTGCCTAGAGCCCAGGCATCGGTATTTGGCTTTTTTTTTTTTTTTTTTTTTTTTTTTTTTTTTTTTTGAAAGCTATTTAGGCAATACCAACATGAAGCCAGGGCTAGGAAGGGCTGTGCTGGGTCTTCTCCAGGCTGCCCCTGCCATCTCTCCTTGGGCACCACCTCTCTGATCTCAAGCTCGCCCACCAGAGCTCAGCCCTTCCTACTGCAGGATTCTGCTCCTACCTTCTCTGTCCTAACACCTAAGCCTGGACAACACCCCCACTCCATCCCTCACAGGGTCATTCTGGAAAGACATTGTCCTAATTTGGAGAGGTGGATGCAAGGGAATTATCTAGGTCAGCATGAGGCTCACCACATGGCATTGCAGGCCTTCTCCTCTTCCTTCTCTCTCTGCGCACCTCTCCCCTACATCCATCAGGCCAGCCCTGCACTGCAAGAAGGGCCCCAGGCTCCTCTTTCATTAGCCCACCATTTTCCTTTCTATTCATCTTTGCTTCAGCCACTCTAGCCTTCCTGGAGTCACTGTTATTCTCACCTCCTTCCCCATGGAACTCAGAGGGCCCACGCTCAAGTACACACTGTATTAACTTATGACCAGTAACGGATAGACACAGAGATAGATGGATGGCAGGCATGATTAATAGATGCTAGATAGCCAGATTAAATGTTGGATGATAGATAGATACATAGATGAAAGAAAAATGATTGCTGAAAGCAGATAGATTTATGATCAATGGTACATAAATAGTGATAGGTGACTGTGAATGGATAGATGGATGGCCAGGATGTGTCTGAGGACTTCAGATACCTGAAGTCTACATGCAAAAGTTCTGAAAACTAGTCATGGCCTCCCAGACCTATTGGGATATTGACCCTCAGAAGAACAAGGAACGCTGCGCTGCTCAAGACCAATCTTAAACAAGCTCTTTTTCAGCTCAGGTCCCTGAACCTCCACATGTCTGATGGGCTTGTGCTTAACATCAATTACAGTAGGACTGGTTTCTGTGGACATGTGAAGCTTCTCTTTGATGTTTCCCTGAGTCTGCAGGCAGGCCAGGGGTGTCTCCTGAGTCTGCACTGTACCTATTGAGGTCCTCCCTTCTGGGGGGAGGCCCATCTGTCTCCCCCATAAGTGCATGTTATTCATAGGCCAGGGCCATGCCCTCCAACCCCACAGAGCAGGCTGGTTCTTGGAGCGAGAAGGCTGGACTGGCCCCTATAGTTAGATAGCAAGTGTCAGCCCATGTGGTATAAAAAGATTCATTCATTTACTCCTGTTGGGACCATGCCCTCAGAGAGGACAGTGTGAGATGACTCATCCTGAGTACTCACCATAGGCCAAACAGTGCGTGGAGCACTTTAATTTCATGAGGTGGGTACTCACTCCCATTTCACAGATAAGGAAACTGAGGCACAGAGAGCTTTGGTAACTTGCTGGAAGTCCCAGAGCTAATCAATAGCAAGGCCAGGATTTCAACCCAGGTGGTCTGGCTCCCAAGTTCTCGCACACCATGTAGGAGGTAGCCCCTGCCCTGCTCAGCAGACCAGGTGGTAGAGAGGCTCTGGTGAGCTTACCACAGCACACAGCTCTGGGACTGGGACGGGCTGCACATTTTGCAAGGTGCTGTTATTTCTAAGGGCTAATGAGATTGTGAGGGGAGTGTCAATGTCCTCAAGAGAACAAACTATTTTGCAGGGTAGCAGCATATTAACTGTTGGTGTGTGACTGGCACTGCTAACACAGAAAGCCTGCTCTTGTCACTCAAAGGGGCCTGCTGAGGCCTTCAGGTTGGCAATATTTGGTTCCCATGAAGTTCAGTTTACAGAGTGGCAGAAAGGGGAAATTCTGTACTTCAGAAACCTGCCTGCCAGCTCTGGACGCCTTCTGTTATTGACCAGGCAGCCGTGCAGTTGGTCAACCAACTGCGGAAGGTACAGACTTAGGAGGTACAGTGGACGCTCAGGTACCCGGCACCCGTGGGGGTTGGTGGGTGCCGGATAAATGTAAGTAGACTCTTCGTTAACTGGAATTCAAGCAACTGGAACTCTCAAGCAACTGGTAAAATCTCAAGCAACGGGGGAAAATAATTGGCCGGTTGCTTGAGAGTGCCCGTGCTTGAGTTCCAGTTAACAGAGAGTCTACAGGACAGAGAGTAGGCCTGAGTTTTGGGTAAAAGTGCTTCCAAACTGAGGCCTGAGTGGCCCAGCTGGGGAAGGGCAGAGCTGGCTGGGGTCTGACAGGAGGGGAGCTGTGCGGGCCATGAAGAGTTGCACCGTGACAGCATGTGACTCACAGGCACTGAATTCTCTGGGAATTCAGAGCTGAGCAGGGAAGGCTGGGGATAAGGAAAGAAACCCGGGATGGGAGGCAGAGGAGAAAATGCCAAGAATTTACTCAACACAAGTTCCTATTTGCAAGGAGTTACAGAATCTTGCTTTGAAAAGAAAACACACCTCCCACCAACAGGTCTTGGGGAGGGGCAGGTGGAGGTGACAAGGGTGACAAGCACATGGGCCTGCTCTGCCTGGGGCAGGCTTGTCTGGGAGTGAAGGAGGAAGGGGCGCAGACCCCACTGGCTGGCTGCTGCGCCCCCCGCCAGTTCTTCCCACTCTGCCAGACTCTTCTACAGGGGGCGGTGCTGGCTGCCGTTTTGGATGTCCTGACAGTTCTGTGCCAGCTGGTCATGTCCACACATCCTGCCCACCTCTCACTACCATGCTTCAATATGACACAATTACATTCCCATTTGACAAATCAGTTCACTGAGGCTCAGAGAGGCCAAGTAACAAACAGGCTCAAGCTCACGGGGCAGTAGGTGGTGTGGGCAGGATTGGGGCCAGGGACCTGCCGGCTGGGCCGTGCCTGCTGTGCTGTGCAAGAGAGCAATACAGCTCACAGGTGCCTGTCCTAGGGCCTGAGATTCCACCCGTTGGGTTCTAGGCCTTTGGACTCAGCATTCCTTCTTCCCCTCACGTCACCTCCACATGATCGATTTTGTCAGAAAATGTCCTCTGTGATCCAAGGGACCAGAGAAGCCTGTAGGCCTGCAGTGCCTGAGCCTGGCAATGGAGCCACAAGGACTGGGAAAGGATTCGAGGCTGAGAGGGAGGGTGAGGGGCTGGGAAGCGGAGTGTGTAGTGTCTGGGAGAAGGGCTGTGATGGTACTGAGCTCGGGAGCCACAGAGGGAGGGTGGGGTTGGCGGGGAGGGATTTGTCATGGCCGCAGGACTTGCGGTGGGACCAGACATGATGGATAGTGCAAAGTGGGGGCTACAGCAATCCCAGCAAGGATCCCTCACCCCTCTTTCTCCTCCCAGGGTCCAGATATGGTCTAGGGCAGTAGTGCCATCTGACCTTGAGGTCCCAGGTACCTCAAGCTTTGTCTGCTGACTGCATCAGAAATAAACTTCACTTCTAGGTAGATGTGACTATTTTTCAAATGCACATAGATGCTGTTGTAATTTAAAAAGTAGCAATTCATTTAAAAGCACTGCTGAGTTCAAGGTAGCTTACTGCTGTTTCGCATTCCCTCAAACAATGGCTACTTGAAGGAAAACATCTATCAAGGGGGGGGTGCTCATTAATTTTTGATGTTAAAAATGCTCTTAACCATGAAAAACCTGGGCATGCTGATCCAAGGAGGGCAGCGGGAGCTTGAGGAGCACAGTGTTCTGTAGCTGAATCCTAGGCCTGGTGCCACCTCACCCACAAGACCAGTATCACCCACTCAGAGACAGGATCATGGGAGGGACAGCTCTGAGTTCTAGCTCTGAGTCACCTAAAACTGCAACCTGGCCCAGTGTCGGCCCTTCTCGGAGCCTGACCCTCCTGCTTATCCTGGATGCAGCCAGGAAAGTGAGAATAATTGAGTCCCACAACAGTTTCCAGGTAAAAATGGTGAATCAGCATCTGTGTCGATGCCAGGAAAGGAGCTTGTTGTCTTTCCACTATCGGGAGCGCCTGCCGTACAGCACATGCTCTGTAAGTGCTGTGTGAATGAATATCAACAGTAACCCATGTATTAATATTAATGAGGCTTAGTCTGAGAACACTTACATTTGGGAAGGGAGCCTGCACCCACAGACACATCCCTTTCCACCCCACACCCTAGTGTGATCAAGGTCTACCTTTAGCAAAGCCAAAATGGGATCCCACCTTGGCCTTAGGGCTGGGGGCTTGAACTTGGTTCCTTGGGGCTGTGATCTGCTCTGTGATTGGAGCAGAGGGCTCTGTCACCACCTCCTCTGGGCAATGGGATGATTAGGCCTGCAGCCATGTTCTACCCTGAGGATCCAGTGGGTGAGGCCGTGGGGATTTGGAACTGCTTTGAATATGGGCAGCTCATGGGGTGGTTACTTCTACACGTCGCTCTTCTCCACCCTGCTGCATCGGATACATCACCACCATGTCTCCAGGGTCCCAAAGTGTTCCCAAACCATCCTGGTTTGGCCAGCTCCCTTCAGACAGCACCCACAGTTAAACCCAGTCCTCTTTCTAACTTTTGTAAAATCTGACTAGTTCCTTGTCCCAGGACAGGAAGACCCTACACTCCCCTCGATCTAGGGCACTAATCATACTGAACCAATGAAGTGTCCTTTGAGGATAGGCACATTTTCACAAGTCCCTCCAAAATCGTGAGCCAGAGGAATGAGGTTTATGGTGACAAGTCAGGTCCTCTGACAGCTAGGGGAAGATATGTGATGACTTGGGACAAGGAGACTTTCCTATGAACCTCAAAGCACGCTACAGAAGTGCCCACCCATTCCACCTTGGGCGGGGCTGGCTTCCAGGAGAACTGCCTGCCTTTCTTCCCTCCCTGTTGACCAGAAGTGACCCACGAAGGCCAAGTACTTAGCACGTTCCCTGAAATGGAGGAAAGTTGCCTGGTTATTAGTGGTGCCTAATGATATTTGCATAGATTAACAGACTCTAATGCAATCATGAATGCCACAATCCCGAGAAAATAATGAAGAGATCCATTACAAAGTCATAAAGTAACTAAGTCAATACAGTAATAATTTGATCCCATATTAGTAATAATTTCATCTCCTGCTGCAAGGCGATTTTATAATGTGCACCATTTCTGGACACTTTTATAAATTTCACCTTTGTTTGAAAGAATTAATTAACAAAATAAAAAAATATACTGCTGGTATTTTATACAATAAATTAGTCATTAGTCTAAACTGGCAGGCTGTAATAAAACTTATTAAGATGGATGTGCTGGGATTTCTAACTTCTCTTCAAGTGGCCTATAACCCTCTCATTGGCAAAAGCCAGGGACTGCCTGGTGGCAGTGTGGCTCAGGTGTGCAATGAGGAGCGCAGGAACCCATGAATAGGGGCAGGCTGAGGGAAGGGGAGGAGGGCCAGCCACACCCCTCCCCGGAGGCCTACCCTGATTGGTCCAGCCGTCACCATGCCCCACCCAGGAAACAGCCCTGACTCTGGCCCCAGCCCGGGGATCAGGGTTCTGGGGCTGGGAAGCCAGTGGTGAGAAAGAGCCCTCCTTCGGCCGACGAAGGACTGAATCGGAGAGTAGAATCTCCCCTCCAGTCTTTTCCTTGGACCTAGGGGCCTCTTCTGAGCAGGGTGAGAAATACACCAGACTGAAACCAAACTCTGCAAGAGCTCTGACCTGCAACCAGAAATCAATTAGGGCAGTATCAATAGCAAGGTGTGATAAGAGGGGAGCAGGGAAATCAAAGGCCAGACAGCATGGGTGTGGGGGAGCAAGCAGCAGAGAGGCAGCTGGAAGGAGAGGGATAATTATAAATCTTTCTTTCTCTCTCTCACTCCCAGTCTTTTTGTCCATCATGTTTATAGAGCAGATATCTGTGAGGTGGGACATACGGATGAGGACCCTGAGAGGCCCCCCTACCCACTGCCTACCGAGGGGTCTCGAAACCCACCATTAGAGCTCCGTCTCTTTGGGGTGGGCATTGCTGCCTTCTAAATTCTCTTTGAAAATGCGAAATCACTTTCTCCCTGTAGTCAACCTCTAACACTTAAACACTCATTCCTTTATCAGATCACGTTCCTCCTGCCTGCAGCTGCCTCAGAGCATTTGACAAGTGGTGGTGGGGGGCAATTTCCCCCATTGACACAAGGCATCCTCTTAGGGAGCTGCCCCCTCCGAGTTGTGTCTGGGACACACCATCCTTCTTAGGTCTTTTTTTTTTTTTTTTTTTTTAAATACAAAATTTACCAACAGTGAAATGTATACATCTTAAGTGTATAATTTAACACATTTTGACAAATACAAACACCCATATACCCCAGGCCCTTGTCAAGATGGAGAACATTGCCATCTTCCCAGAAGCTTCCCTCATGACCCTCTCTGGGCAGCGTTCCAGCCTCCTCAAAGGCACCCAGTGTTCTGACTTTTCTCACCCCAGTTTGGTTTTGCCTGTTCTAGAACTTCATACATAATGTGCTCATTTGTGTCTGGTTTCCTCAGTGAGCGTAACGTCTGTGAGATGCATCCACGTTGCCTGGGCCACGCCGGGGCCCTCGGGCCCATCTCTGCAGCCGCTGCCTTCTCCAGGCGCTCAGCGGAGCCTGCCAGGTGTGGAGCATGGTCCCCCAGGGTGGAAGGCTCTCCTGCTAACTGTCCTCCTCCTGTGGGAGCTGGGAAGGGAGCCTGGCTCCAGGGATCTGCCCGCCTCAGCTCCACAGATGGGCTGCGGAGTGGAGGTGTCCATGGGAGTTAAGGTAAGAGGCCAGGATGGCCGGCTCTGAACCCAGGACCACAGGACCTTAAGGGGACTCTGCCTCAACTGTGAGGTCCAGGAACATCTTAATAGTGTGCATGACATGACCCAAGGATGTGCAAATGCTCCCTCTTCCAAGGACCATGGCTTTTCTCACCGTGGCACCCACTACCTTGGTTTGAGCCGTGTGTGTTTCTCCTTTGTTATCGCAGTGACCTCCTAACTGGCCCTTGCTTCCGCCTTATCCTCTACAGCCTGTCTTCACACAGGAGCCGGAGTGAGCAGGGCGTGTCCCTTCTCTGCTCCAAGCCCTCCAGTGGCTTCCTGTCTTACTGTGAATAAAATCCCAAGTCTTTAAAATGTTCTACAACATCTTACACAGGATCTGTCTCCATCCTCTGCACCAACCCCTTCTAGCCCTTCACTTGTCCCATTCCAGCCACGCTGGACCCTGTCCTGACCTTGAACACTGGCTGACATGCTGGAGCTTTTGACTGGGGTTCTTGTTTATTGTCTGCCTTTTCCCCTAACTTGTAAGTCGCGGGAGGTCAGGGGATCACTCAACTCTCAGCCCAGGGCCTGACTGTGCCCATTAATCTTCTGTGACACAATTGAATGGATGAATGAAAAGTTTCCCTCAGTTTCCCGAAGGGGTCTGTGACCCAGAAAGGTTAAAAACCTTTAGGTAGGGCCAGAGCAAGCAGGTCAATCCAGGCCAGGCAGAGAGGGCTCCGGGTGAGCTCCCTCCAGGCCCTCTGCCCTCATGCAGCCCCAGAACTGTGGGGGAGCCCTGTGGAAAGAGACCCGAGAGAGGTGGTCCTGACCAAGGGCAGATCAGAGCAGGCACAGTGGAGAAGAAGTGGGGGAGGTGTTTCTGAATCAGCAATCTAGGCCAAGAGTTCCTCCTGGCAAAGTACTGGGTCTCTTAGGTACACTTGTTGCAAAGACTTGCTTGACTTACATATTGTTTTACTCACCCACCCCTTAGCAGTGAGACAGATGAAGAGGGGTGGGAACAGGAGTGGCCAGGGGCCCAGTCACCTCTGTGAGGGTCCCAGGGACCTGATGTTGGGACCAGGGATAAGACAGAACTGGGACAGAAAGGGAGTCCCCGGGACCGCTTGGAACCCTCCAGCCCACAGGGGGCTCATGGAGAGGAGGAGGAGCCAGGGAGAGGACAAAACTGCGAGGACAGAGGCGGAGACCCTGGAGGAGAGGGTGGGGGAGGCGTGCTGGGCTGTGGCTGAGGATGAAAGGCACCGGTGGGTGGGGCCCGCGCCCACAGTGAGCACGGCTGCCTCCCGCTCCTTCCGCCCTCGGTCCCCCGTGTGTCACTTAATGTTTGCAGTTAAGTATTTACAGATATGTTCCCATGGCAACCAAGGCTTCAAAGTTACTCTCACAATTCTGTTTTCTCAAATGTGTTTCTCTGGTTGATTGCACAGAGTTTTCTGGAAGCTGGCCAGGCTGAGTGAGTCGCATTTCCAGCCCTGTGCGGTCCCCCATCCCCCTCTCCCCTTGTAAACACACACTCCTGTGGCCCTCGAGGCTGGGGCTTGGTCAGGTGGTCCCAGAGCCCAGAGCTGGGACCCCTCTCTCCCCTTCACCGCCTGGAGCCGCCAGTCTTCTGGGTCTATTGCAGCTCCCTTTCCACCAAAAAACCTCCCCCAGTTCCTCAGGCCTAGAGCTCCCTCTGTGCTTCTTGAGGTTCTTGAAAGTGGCTCCTTCCCCCTGCACCTCTGACCCCTGGCCCCTGGCCCAGGGCCCGGTATATGTAACTCTGGCGTTGTAGGCATTCACTGATGCACCCCAGGTAGAATCCTGTCCCTCAGCTCTTTCATATCACCACCCATGTGGGTTCCTGTCCAGTGCCTTGCACCATGCATTTCCCGAGCCCCCGTTCCAGACCAGGCACTGTGCGAAGGTGCCGAGACACAGAGAGCAACAAATGCAGTGAGTCCCTGCCTGCATGGAGCTCCCCTTTAACTGGGGAGAGGAGGAGGATGGATAAGAAAAGAGCAGGTAGTGGTCTGTGCCATGAATAAAATTTAAAAAGGTGGCTGATGGTGAGCTAGGGCTGTGTTAACTGGTAGTCAGGACAGGTCTGGGTGAGAGAAAGGCATGAGCTGAGACAGGAGAGCAGTGGCCTATGTGGGAGAGGTGCTGGCAGAGGGAACAGCTGGTGTAAAGGCTGCAGCAGGGGTGTTTCAGCAGTGGCCATGTGGCAAGGGGGCTACAGCAAGGGATGGAGGGAGACGGTGGCTGGCGGTGGAGTCGTGGACGCGGCAGGCCCAAAGGGAGGCGAAGACCTGGGACCCCCACCTGAGTGAGATGACCTGAAGCGTCAGGAAAGTTACGCCGTGGAGAGATAAGCTCTGATGGGGTCACCGTGTGGAGAAGGGACTCTGGGGGCATAGGTGGACACATGGACATGGAAAGGAAGAAACATGGAGAGAGAAGAGGCTCAGAGCTCCAGCTAAAGTGAGAACCACTGCAGGGGCTCCCGCAGGCCCCTGTGTCCTCCTACTCTTGTCCCTGCCTGATTCATCTCTGTCCTCCACAGGACTGACACGGCAAGAAGGCAGAGAGGGGCACTGTTTCCTGCCATTATAGATGTCCACTGATTGCTCCTGCACCCCAGCATGGTGCCCGGCACAGCATCCCAGAGCGCAAAGATGGCCACGTCCCACAGCCTCCAGGAGTAGCATTTGTCCCAGCAGCGAGGCTCACAGTGTGAGTGCTCCTGGGGGTGCTGCCCTGAGGCCCCGAAGACAGGCACGCTTCCTCTAGCTCACTGTGCTGGGGGCTGTCTCGTGCAAGGCAGGATTTGGACCAAATAAGTAAATGGTTTCTCCCAGCTCAGCCTTCCTGAGCTGCACCTCCGGGGGGACAGGTGTCGGGGACACGCTGTTGCTCTGTGCCACCCCTCCTCCTGTCCCATGAGCCCCAGGATCCCGGGCCCAGCCATCACTCTCTGCTGGACTCTGCTAAGAGCGAGAAGTCGCTGACTCCACTAATGGTTCATTGGATGACTGTGTGTCTATTATAAATGATTTAAGTCACTGGCATTTAATTGATGTTATAAATATGATATTTATGACACAGTATGGGAAATGACACATTCTTTCATTACTACACATTATGGAGCAAGTAGCTTTCTTGACTGCCATGCCTTCCACTTCCACCTTCCCCCTGCTCTGCTGGCCTTGTCACCCCATGCAGGCCTTGTCACCCCATGCAGGCCTCCTGCCTGCTCTGGGCCTGGGCAGGCAGAGGAGGTGCACTGTTGGTGTGGGAAGGGGTCCCACCCTGGTTCCTGTACCTGGGCCTGGCTCTGGGGAAGACCTGTGGGAAGGCGTGGGAGCTGGGGCTACTCTCTGACCCTCAGGACTTTCCTGAGGAGCGAATGCACCTGCGTGCGCCATCAGGGGCAGTGAAGGCGATGCAGGCAGGACAGCCTTGTGGCCGAGGGAGGCTTTCAGCTGCTCAGTATGGCTAGGCGGGATTTACAGAAGGAATAAAGGAAGAAGGGGCGGAGAGCCAAGACATCAGAGTCACCCATATCTGGGTTCCAATTCAGTCATTATCATTTAATTCTGTGTGACTGTGGGCCAATACTTTAGTCCTTTTAAACCTCAAATCCCTCCTTTATAAAATGGGCGTGTGACCTCATCAGTAGAAGCCGAACTATCAGCTTTTCTCTTCTGGACCCCACACTTGCCCTGCAATGGCCATCCCCCAGGTGAATGGCTTTAGCACACTTCCTGCTGGCCGTTCCTCAGGGGAGGCGGTGGACAGCTGGGGCCAGATCGAAGGGGCCCTTGAAAGGAGGTCAAAGTGGATAGGAAATAGAAAAAAAAAACATTCTCGGTTCCTAACTTTAGGAAGAGAGTATCAAGTGGGTGTGAGGAATGCCAAGCTGGTGGAGGTGGGTAGGGTGGCACCGTGGGAGGGGGTGAAAGCAGAGAAGCCTGGCCGGGATCGTAGCTGTCCCACCCCACGCTGCTCTGCGCTCTGTCCCTCTGCCACTTTGTTCTCTGCAGGAGCCTCATCGCTTCAGACTGGCCCCACACCCGCCCGTCCCCTGTCCCATCCACATTTCTCAGGACCCTGTCAGGTGGCAGCAAGGGTTCCAGGACTGAACTTGGGCTCCCCGCCAGGTCATGGAAGCCATCCCATTGCACCTTCCCCGCAAGCCCCCTCTTCTGAGCTCTGGGATCCCTCGTCGTCTCTCTCGCCTCCTTCATACCCTGAGCTCCTTTGTGGGAGGCCAAGGAGCTGCCACCCCCCAAACCTCAATCAAAGAGGGGCAGCAGCCTGCATGACTTCTCAGCATCCAGAGATCCTGGTTTCCACGGCGAAGGGCAGAGGTCGTTCAAAACTCTGGACAATCTAAAAACGCAAGTGATCCCAAGAGTCGGACAGGACCCACCTACGTTGTTTTGGCTTTGGGATGTATGTTGACTTTCATAGCGAACCAGTTGGGTGCTATAGGAGTTGGGCCATTTTAGGGTAAGACCAAAGAACACACAGTGGTACTGTCCGATGCCCACTGACCACTCCTTCCTAGACAGAATTACCCACCTAATACCCTTACCACGTCCCACTGCAGTTCCTGTCAGTACACACAGGACTTGATCCCCCAGAGTGCTCCCTCCATGGAAGGGGCCAGAAGGCCTCACACTGCCTCCATCCCCTTGCCACTGTGACAAGCAGCCTCGTCACGATCACTCACAGCAGCCAGGGACAAGCACACTTAAGCCTCTGGGAGCCCCAGGGCTCTGTCAGGCAGCAGCAAGAGTTCCAGGACCGAACTTGGACTCACGCAAGGGGAGACAACCTGAACAGAGGTCACCCACGAGGGAGGACACAGTCACATTGGAAGGTGACGTGAGATGACATCAGGTAGCACAGGACTCCCAGACCAGGTCTCCTGGAGGTGGGGAGGGGGAGGGAGGGACATGACAGTGAGGACAGAAGCATGGGGCCATTCCAGATGGCAGGCATGGCAGAGTTTCCTGGGGGCTGCTGGGTGGAGCCTGGGTGGCTGAAGCACCGGCAGAGGCGTGTGGTGTGGCAGCTGGGAGAGCAGGGGAGGGGGCAGCTGTGGATGGGGGCAAACTGCCCTCCTCCATCAGCTTTGCTTCCTTGTCCATTCTCCTCCTAGATGACCACTGTCACAGAGTGGTTAGAAGCAGCAAGGGGCACCAGCTGTCTTAGGGACAGGGTGCACCAGCCAGGTCAGGGCAAAGGGGCTGTAGTATGAAGGTGTGGGAGAGCATCGGCATGACGGGCGTCATCCTGCAGGAACTGGGGGCCCCCAGAGGGTGCAGAGCATTGTATGACAGTGGTGGTCTGGAAGGAAACTAGACAAGGAAGCGAAGCCTGGCGGAGGAGGGAAGAGTCCTTAGCACTTCCTCCGGCTGTTATTCGACACCCTGGGGTGAGAGTCAGCCCAGGCTGGAGGCTGGGGCCAGACGTGCGGGTGGGTGCCGGCAGAACCTGAGGCCCCCAGACAAGGGGGCTACGAGGAAGGCTGGCCTCTGCCCCTCCTATCCCTGGGGCCCCTGCAAGGCACCACCTAAGCGGGCTCAGCTCTCTTGGTCACAGGGAGATTAACATTAGAAATCCATTTGGAGGGCCCTTCCTCCCTTCCCTCCCTTCTCTCCCCCCAAAAAGCAAAACAGTCGTTGAAATTGAAAAATGGTGCTCAGTGAAGGGTTTAAAGACATTTTGAATTTAAAATATATTTTAAAGGTCATTTTCAGCAGTAATTACATTATAATGGTGGAGCTCTTAGCAAAGGCAGAGTCCCACAGTAATATGGGACCAAACGGGAGGCAGTGAGGGCCTTGGTCCCCGGTGGGGCAGGGTGGGAGTGGGGGAGTCAGAGGGGGTGTGGCACATTCTGTCTTTGGAGCCAGTGTCACCAGTGGGTTCCCAAGGACAGGGAACTACACAGTTGAATTTGTCCCTGGCACGGAGGGTCCTCCATGACCTCTCCTAGAGCACTGCACTTGGGCTTTTGGGGTTCACAAGGACCCACCGGGAGCAGACTGGTGTGTCTGGCCTCCTGTCTGACGTCCTACCTTCCTACCTCCCGCTCCCACCCCTCACACAGGCACACCCTCTCCTTCTGCCTCCAAGACAGTCACTCCGGGGCACTCCTGATGGCAGGCTCCCCAACCCAACCTGAGGGGCCAGCTCCCTCGGGGGCGGAGCATTCGAAGGCTCCCCTGGCCCACAACTCCACCTGAGGTGAGCTGGTGGCAGGGCTTCCAAGAAGCCCTCCTCCCTCTACTTCATGACCCTGACCGTGGTCTATGATTTTGGGAACAGACTGAGGACATGAATACATTGGCTACTTATTTACACCTCAACATTTTGTATCTTATATCTCCAACAAGCAAGCCACCCACCCCTAGGCCCAGTTTTCTCCCTCAGCAAGTGCACCCATTCTCTGCAGGAATACAAGCTTGGTGAAGCAAAGCCAGGTAGGAGCCCCGACTGCTAGTCAAAGTCGGGGTGGTCTAGAAGGGCCGGCAAGGCCTGGGGGCGTCCCACCAGAAGGCAAGCCGGCAGGCTGTGGGGAGTAAGGCCAGAGGACGCAGGGCGGTGGAGGAAGGGTGTGTCTGGGCACGCAGGAAGGGCCTGATTAGGACGAGGTGCTAAAGGTAACCCAGGTGGGCTTCCTGCAGGAGGCACGGACAGCCTGGGACAGCGAAGAGAGAAAACCTGCAGCCTCAGCCTCTCCCAGGTATGGGAGCACTGCCGAGGAGAGGTGTGTGCAGCTCCCCAGGTTTCTGTCAGGCCGCCGAAGGCAGCAGAGCCCCCGCGAAGGGTGGAGGGGTGCAGAACCAGGGCCTGGGGGCCGTGCTGTCTGCGCATCGCCCTGCCTGCAGCCGCCCGGTCCCTGTGGGTTTCCTCGGCGGGAAGCTGGCGGGGGAGCAATGGGCCCGCTGATGGAGGGGGGCATGACAAGGGGAAGAGGCGAAACACAGAGGGGGAAGGGGGGCGCCAGGCCCCCGTGTTATTAACTAAAGCATCTTATCAAACTCCAGCCATTAATAGCAGCCTGCCGCCACGTCGGGGTAATTCATTCCAACGGGTCGGGATCGGAGCAGCAGATGTTTCAGGGCTGCTGGTGCCACCGAACGACATCCGTGGGAGGAGGGGCGGCGCCGCGTTCCGGGGGTCGGGAGGGGCCCTGGGCGGCCTAGCAAACCTGGCTTTCCACTGGGGCCGCGGGAGACGGGAGGGGGGGTCGGCGGAGAGCAGCTAGTTAGTCCTACACGTGCCGGAGAGAAAACCAGGGCATGAGAGAAGGCAAGCAGGTCTGGCTGCCTAGGAGGCTGCTCCCGTCCACCTGAGATGCCATTTCCTGTGTACAAGTCCTCCAGGGGCCTGGGTGCCTTCCCTGATGCATCCACCACCCACCAGCTGGTGACTCCAGCAAGTGAACTTCTGTGCCTCAGTGGCCTCATCTATACAACTGAGCAATAATACCCAAGTCATGGGGTGCAGAGAAGAAACACAACAACCCATGGAAGGGCCTGGCTGGTGCAGGCGGACCGTTACTGACAGCTGGTTTTCTGTGCTACACCTGTGGCTACACCTGTGTCACTTGTGGTTCACTTAGTGCTTTGATTCCAGGTCTTTTCCTGTCTCCCATGGCTTCACTGCTTTTACTCCCAGTCCCAGCCAGCCTGCAAATTCCCTGTGACCAAGAATCACATGGGCGCGCCCATCTGTACTGGGTGTGGAGTGCACACAGTGGCCGCTCACGCAAAGTTTAGGATGCCTGTGGCCTTCTTCTCCCGTGGGCAAGGGGCCACGAAGCTCACACAGGCCTCCCTTTGGATTCTGTCTCGGCCAAAGCTGGGTTGGGTACTGGTGGGAGGTCAGGGCATCGGAGCTGGCCACTGTTTCCAGGACAGACCGGGAAAGTCAGTTGGCCCCTGGGCTCCTGCTGGGACCTGGGGAAGTGGAACTGTAGATGAAAACCCTCCTGACCAATTTGCCCTTTTTGGCAAAGCAAACATCTCCCTAAAGGTTTCTGGCTCTAATTTACTCCCCTCCCAGGAGTGCCTAAAGTTGAGGGGTGGGGGGAGACACTGCTCAGCTCATGTCTTTATGCTCTGAGTCTGAATCGGGGGAGACACAGAGGGTCCAGCAAATTCTGGGTTCCCTGACTCACTGAAATGGGTGAAAAGAGATTTGCTCCTCTTTTCTCTGTTGTGCACATCTGGACACCTGCTTACTACAAGGGCTTAAGGTGGGGCTCAGCCCAGTCCAGGAATGTTCTGGAATGCCCCTCTGAGGTGTCCAGCCTTACGCTCGGGTTCCAGGACCCCTGCTAACAAAGGACCTTTAGCGGCCCCTGATGGCTTATTGCAGTGAGCAGCGGGTGGCTACAAGGGTGACATTTGGAAATGTCCCAATTGGAGGCAGACACGTCTCTTTCCACAGGCCCAGCCCTGATGGTGCCACTATAACGTGATGAGAGGAGAATGAGGAGGCCTTTCTGTCCCCCCACACAGCCCTGACCTGAAATGACACCACTAGAGTGATCTTCCGTTAGGGAAGATTCCTGAAGCTAATTCCGCCCTTGATAGGACAGCATCAGAGCGTTTATCAGATGCTGAGACCCCAGGGATGGGGCAGAGGGGCCACCTTTGCCATCTCTGTGGTCTGTCCTGGAGACTGCCCTGGACATGAGGGGAAGAGTGGGGATTGGCTGTCAGAAACCTGGGGGAAGACTACAGGGGCCACCAGGATCCCCCACCCAGGAGAGGGGAGGGGAGGTGGGAGGGCTGTGATGGCAGCACAGAGCTGCTCCCCCCAGCTCCCACCCGGGTCCTCCCCCGGGGGCTCCCTGCTGACCTGGCTGGGAGGTCAGCGGTAGCCGCCTGCCCTGTGCCCCTGCTCCTGGCTCAAGGTTCATTTCAAATGAAGGAGAAAGCGAAGCCCCGCACTCACGGGGCAATCAGTGCGCTCCATGATGAATGGAGCCCGTGTCACTCAGTGAAAATGAATATTTCTTTGCGATAATGGCCAGATGGTAGCAACTCTCCGATCCAAATTAAAACATGCATGATAAATGCCAGGAAAACAGAGGAAGACAAAACCCCAACCTGGAGTGAATTCTCTCTATAAATCTTTCCCCTGCGCCCCCCTCCCCCACTACCACTGCGGCCCTGCTAATAGCCATTAAATTATTAAGATGCACTGCAAGGAGAATGCCAATGTCAGCGGCACCCCCCCTGCTGCCCCCCTCCACCCCCTGCCTGTGGGCCTGACTTTGGAGTGACTGGGGGGTGGGGTGGGGAGATGAATGAAGGGGCTGCTTCTAGGCCGGCAGAGAGCTGCGTTGGAGAAGCTTCCCGCTTGGAGACAGGAGTGGGAGACTGGTCTCTTGGTGCCAGCCCTGAGGGAGGGCCTGGTGCCCAGCTGGGCTCCGGGGAGGGCCGGACATGCCTGCCCCCAAGAAGGGCACAGGCTCTACGGAGCACGAGACACTAACACCCACGGCCTGACTTTGTGGCTCAGGCGGAGGGCGGGAAGGGAGTCCCGAGCCGGGAAGGGCAGCGAAGAACAGCTAAAGGGAGCGTTCCGGCGGGGTGGGTTGACCGCCGGCCTCCGCAAAGCCTTTGCCCTCCGCAGGCCCAGACAGACCAGGCCCCGCCTCAGCACCTAGACTGGCTCTCCTCTGCGGGGCAGACGCGGGGTTTCTCTACCTGCTCCTCCCAGCTGAGCCTCCGAACGCAGGCAGACCACAGACAGGCTCACCCCACTGCCCAGGGCTTGTGCCTGGGCAAGCTCAGCCTCAGACCCTCCCTGAGTCCCTCTATACACCCATCCCCCCCATTTCCACAGGCATGGCTGAAGAGAATGAGGAGCTGGAGTGCCCCTCCTGAGAGCTGTGACCCAGCCTCATTCCTTGGGCACCTGACGGTGGTGGCACTGATACTGAGAGAAGTCAGTACCCCAGCACACCGCCGTGAGAAGGCAGCAAGGCATGCCAGAGGGCTGAGGTGTGAAGGCTGACTGCTGGCTGTGTGGTCCTGGGCAAGTCACCTCTCCTCTCCAAGCCCTAGTTTCCCCCTCTATCAAATGGGGGTGCTGCCCAGTCAACCCTGCAGGGTGTTGCAGGGTGCAATGTGCTCTTCCTGGAGAAGGCTCTGGATAACTGCATGGGGAGACCAAGGTCCTACTGGCTCCGTCCATCTTCCTTCCACAACCCCGGTTTGGTTTTAGCAGCATTGCTGCAGCACCGTGGTGGTGCTGGGCTGGGGCGAGGGAGCAGGCTCTCCCCCAGCAGGCAGGGCATGTCTGATCAGGAAGGCTGGGCAGCAGAGCAGAGAAACGAATCGCTGGGGCGGGCCTGGTGAACTTGGACTGCAGGGTGAGAAGCCACAGGATTCCACTCCCCCCTCTGAAACTCAGACGCTGTGTACGTGCCCTGGAATTCGAGGAGCAATGAGACCCACAATGCACCTAATCTGAGCCTTCCAGAAAGTGAACCCTTCTCTCTAGCCAAACCAATTCTTCCACATTATTTTTAAAAAATCTACGATGCCACATATTTGCTCTGTTTGTCTCTGCTTTCCTGTCTTTGCCTGTGACACCTAGGCCACATGCTATTGCGTCTCGGTAAATGGTCATCGCAATAATCGCCTCCTCCAGGAAGCCTTCCTTGTCTCGCCCCATTCTGGTAATTCACACGCTTAATACAGCTCTGGCCCTAGGCAGCATGATTTTCATTTGCACTTTGTTGATCACACCCCGTCAGAGGTCCTCACCCCTCTCTTTTTCCGTAGACTGGTCTCTAGAATAAAATCACTGCAGCAGCTGTCATCACGAAGGAGTCCACGCTTCACCCACTGCGTTCCATGGGGATGTCGTCATCCCTTTTGCAGAGGTGGCAAAGCATCACAGTGGGAAGGGCAGGAGGTCTGCAGTCATAGCACCTGGGGGTGACCTAGCCCTGTCCCTGCTGGCCTTCTGCTCTGGCTCCCTGCCCCATCCGGTTGAGCATCCCTAGGCTGCAGTTTCCACAGCGCCACTGTTAATCATGTCACCCCCTGCCCCAGAGTCTTAGATGGCTTCCTTTTGCCTAAATGCATTAGTTTAAAGCACCTTTGGGAAATCAGTGCTTTCACATCTTGCCCTCGCCCCAAAGTAGACCCTTTGTTCCAGCCTCTCGGGACCCTCCAAACCTGTCCGGGCTCAGGTTATTTTTCCACCTGGGAAGCTCTGCGTCTTCCACACTCAAATCCTCTCCCCTCTGAAGGCCAACCAGGTGTTAACCTCTTCTGATCTCTCTGGGCCCTGCTGTCTCTCCCTGCCACCCCTCCTTCCTCGTCCTGCACAACCTCACCACTCCCCTGTTGTTATCAGGCTGCTCCAAGTGGGGTGAGCCAGGGACCGGGAGGCGCCGGAGACACCGCGCCCTCATCAGGTCCCAGGAAGCACGGCCTGTGACACTCTCCGTCTCATGCTGCCCATTTCCTGAGGAGGTGGGGTCATTCTCCCGCATGCCTACGCAGTGCGGGCAACAGGACACGGCGGGAGTGGCCGTGGGGCGGGAGCCAGAGGGCCCCGTCCCCTCTCTCTGTCGTGCCTATTTCTGTCATCAGCTCCTTCAGCCTGGGCACACAGGAGGCAGCTTTTAAATATCATCCAGGAGCCCATTTGCAATGATTAATACCCCATTTCCCCTGAAACAACCCTTTGGTAAATTAGCCAGGGCCCGAGGGAATTGGGCGAGGAGCTGCACGCTCCCACTTCACTTGCCGGATGGATTTTAAAAACCTTAAAAACAAAATGCAGATCAATCAACACTCCTTCCCCCAGCTGAGAAATGGAAAGTCCATTGAAACTCAGCAGGTTTGCAGTTAATTATATTTTCGCACCTATGGCGGGAGTTCTGAGGTATTTATAATGCGTCTGCCCCACAGAGCCTCCACAGGGTCTCCCTAGGGACCCTTCCCACAGCCACCTCCTTCCGCGCCACAGAGACCTGTCTTCACACAGCTGCTGTTTGAGTCCAGTTGTGTAAACTGGAGAAGCCTCCTGGATTTTTAAAATTTCTTTTTAAAAGGGGGAGAAAGAAAGGAGACGAAGATTCTTGTAAGTCACAAAGCACAGGGGTCATGGAGAGTAAAATGGCAGGACCAGGCCATCTTGCACCAGGATCTAGGGAACCTAATATGGAAATGCTTCAACAAGAGGAGGGATTGTGGTCAGTTAGGCGGTAGAACTTCCTGCCTGTCAAAGAAGTCAAGCCCTGGCTGGGCCACTTGGCCTGGTGATGAGCTGTCTGATCCTTCAGCCCTTCCCAAAGGCAGATGGCCCGCAATGGCCCTGCCCCACGCTGCTCCCTGAACACCGTGACCGTGTGCCAGGCTGTCTTGTCTGACTCGAGCTTCCTGAGCTGAGCACTGTAATGGTCCTTAAAGACTGGTCCAAAATAAATCAGGGATTCAAATACACGAAACATCTGCTGGGACATTGGCTTTGGGGCTAGTGTTCAAGAAAAACATCACAATCTACAGCTCAGGAAATCCTGGTGGGAATAGGACAAGACAGGCTGATAAAACACGGCTCCTGAGCTCTGAAGAAGGAGGCCAAGAGGCTGTGGAGTTGCTTTTCTTGATGGTTTTTAAAAACGGGAGGGGCTGGGTAAGAGGCGGGCTCAAGGGAAAGGGGCTAAGGCTCCTGGGGCCTCTCCAGGCCTTGGGGGTGCCATGGCCTGCATAGCAGGGCAGTTAGCTCTCCCCCAGCCAAAGGTTCACCATGACGCCTGGCTCAAGGCCCCTGGGACCAGACACAGATGTGGGAAGGGAGGATGGGAATGTCATAGTCTCAATGAGCTGAGGATGCGAAGGGTCTGCAGGGTCTGGTAGTGGGGATAGGAAATGCACCCACCTCTGCCTACACACACACACACACACACACACACACACACACACAGGCCCACAGTGGAGTCACACACTGCCCAGCTTCCAGGGGTTTCTGTGGGGACACAGAAAGAGGTGGGATCAATTAAGGGGCAGGCATTTTCTGCTCTGAGGTGCAGAGCCCTTCTACTTTAGTCAGCTGCTTTGGGGCCTCAGTCAATGAACCCCTTCTCAGCCCAAGATCACACCGTCTGGGTGGGCGTGGGGTTAGCACTGCATATTCTGGAGTCTCTCAGACAGGGTACAGACCAAGAGCCCCAAAGTAGAGATTGGGATGTGCTAGACCCAGGGAGAGGTGCCTGGGGTGAGGTGGAGGGGTTCCTGCTGTGGGACTTGATGAGCTGCTGACAGATGGGTCAGTTCTATCGCAGGAGTCTCAGCCTATCCTACCCCCAGCCCCCAGGGGAACTTCACCCAGGAGGTCCCTCAGGGAGTTCACACCGTCCTTCCAGCCTTTCCTCACACCCTACCTGTCCCTCCCGGCTACACTGCATTTCCCAGGGGGGGTGGGCACTGTCTGGAGTACTATGTTTTCTTAACCCTTGTTTCCCCGTCTCGGTGTAATTTCAGATTGATTTTCAATGCACTGAGGCCCTGGACCTTTAGCTTTATGTTTTCGTGTACCCACTCCTGCCTGGTCCAAGGGCTTCCTAGCAGCACCCCCAAGCTTTCTATCCACCCCGAAGCTTTTGTCAAGTGAGTCATTTGTTGCCCCCTCAGAGAGGAAAGTGGAAACGTTGGGATATTGAATTTTCATAAAGTGGGACCAGCCTGCACATCCATTCTGTCTAAACACTCGCTGAATTGCCTGCCTGGAATATGGGACTAAAAAGCTAGAAAAGTCTGAATGTGAGAGGCCCAACATTTGGAGGTCAGCAGTGTGGTCACAGGACTCCTGGGGCTCCAGGCAGGACCTGGCAGCAGCAGGGAGCTGCCCCACCTAGGCCCACATCCCTCACCATCCCCTCCCAGACCTACCCGACAGCACAATGTCTGTCTGTTTGGAAATAAAATAATGCTCAGAGGAGAAATGAGGGACTTAATAGGATTTAAAAAACCGCAGGAACCAATGGAGCTACAGATGGTGGAGGGGCCAGGAGGATGGGATCGGCCACGGTTTTATGGTGGAGAATGTGGCCTCGGAGTCAAGTTCACATGCTCTGTGTCCAACCTCATTAGCCAGCCCAGCGGGACTCTGCTGCCACACTAGGGCTGGCCACAGTGAGGGGGGACAGGCGCCCTGAAGATGTGGTTAAATGAATGGGCAAAAGTCTGCAGATACTCCGCTTGGCTAAATGGCTGGGCCAGCACCTGCCTTGGGGGACCCATGTGAAAAAGGAGTGACTTATAGGCTGTCATACCCACCCCTAACCCTCCCATGCCTCCTTAGCTCTGCCCAGGTCCGGCCAGAGACAGGCAGGACAGAGAGAGGGCGTTGATGGGGAGGAGCAGACGTGGGGTCCCAGGTCTGGAAATGCAGGGAAGAGGGGAAATGCCATGAGGTCTTTCAGCCCCAGCCAATTCTGAAGGATTTGGGGGACAAAAAAGAGAGGCTTCCCTGGGGGTCCTCAGATAGTACCTTCCTGTAACTACCTCTCCAGGGCCTCCTTCCTGGCTGGGGCTCAGAGCTGCTCCCCTCTTCCTCCAGGCCCTGCAGCTAGTGGGGCAACAATAAGAGCTCAGCCGTCCTGCCCGCGTCGGCCCACCAATGCCCTTCTGCAATCATGGGCCTCCACCCACACGCTCCTCTCGGGAAAAGGCTCAGATGCCCCCTTGGCCTCTCTCACAGGGCCTGACAAAGGCTTCCCCAGAAGAGCAAACCTTGGGAGCCCCTAGGTGGTCCCCATCACTGAGAGGCCACGATCTCTCCCCCAGCTCGGGCCTCACGCATCCCAGCCCAAGGCCCGTGTTGTCTGGCGTGTGTCTGTTTCCGTGTGGTTTTCAGTTCTGGGTCCTGTGGAAGGGGGAGGGCCATGGTGGCAGACTCCAGAAAAGTGCTTCACTCCAGTGCCACAGCTGCCCCTTTCCGCGAGGGGCGGCCCCTTGGCAAACCCGAGTCCCCTCTTTCCCTGTACCCCTTCCTTGGCTATCTTCGTTTGTAACTTCTCTACCTCATAAGCCTGCCATCTCGCTGTGCTTCTGCCATTTCATGTTGACGAGATAAATTGTGGTGGTCCCAGTCTGTACCCCCCCTCCAGACACTGTGTCCCTGGTGGGAATATTTATTTTCCATCTCCTAAATGCGTGTGTGAGCGGAGTGCCTCTGTGTGTGCCTGTGTCAGTGTGGACATCGGCATGTCGGTGGTGTGACAGGTGTGTGACTGCGAATACAGCGTGGGTAAGGCCCGCGTTAGCTACGCCTGCTGACCTGTAGATGGTTCGTGGCAAGAGGAGCGGTGCTTCCTGGGGGAAGGGCGCCTTCTAGGGGTCAGGGGAGATAGCACACACCTGCATGTGCTCGTCTGGCCCAGGTCTCAGCCCTTCCTTCCCTCCTCAAGGGCTTCTACTTGGCTGCTGACCCTCTTGGGGCCTTTTGAATGGGGGTGGGCCCGCTCCCCAGCCCCAGCCTCCTCCAGTTCAGCCCAGGGGATTCCCAAACAGAGACAGACACCTTGAAAGGAGCCCCCAGAACCTGGCTGCAGCAGGCTTGTCCTAAGACCAGGGAGAATGGGGAGGGGGGGTCAGGGCTGCAGGCCGCACCCTGTGAGCACCCATCCAGATGGACAGACTGAAACCCAGAGACTGAAGGTCCCCTGCTGCTGTGGAGACCCAGTTCAGATGCTGACCATGAACCAGCTTATAGGATGGGTACATTTGCCTTTAGGGGGCAGAGGACAACACAGTGCCTGCCCTATGCAATGTCCTTGCCTCTGAGATGGCCAGGGCCGGGATGGGGGGCACAGGGGGAGGGGCATGTCCTCCATCCTCCAGCTTCTACTCCTCCACCCTCTCTGTGCTCAGCCTGACTCCTTCCCCTGGTTAATGACTGGCTTGCTTATTTGGGGGGTGAATCTGAGTGTAAATCCAACACGATCCAGAGAACTCTGCAGGGTTAACTGGGTCCTCCTCACAGAGGGATGGCTCCTTGTGAGGCTCTTTCTCGATTGGTTTCTTTCCCTCACCCTTAGGGGTGTTAACAGAGGCTGTCTCTTTTCTTTCTGCCCAGGGCCACCACAGGTGGGCCACCACAGCTGGGACACCTTCTCTCTGCCTTGTCTCCCCACTGGGATCAGTGGCTCCTGCTTCTGGTGGACACAAACCCAACGCCTTGTCCTTGCGTTCAGGGCCCCACTTTCTCTTTGTGCCCTCACTGTCTCCTGCCAGGTGTATACCTTTTGGTCTTACCTCCTCCAGGAAGCCCTCTCAGGGCACAGTGGGCTCTCTTTTCCCTGGCTCCCTTCAGCCCTGGTCTCTCCTGTCTCATGGGTAGGTCCGGGAGCTCCTCGTCCAGCCTGGCTTTGCCTCCCTCACCTGTGACCCTGCTCCTCTCCCTCAATTGTCTTGAGAATGGGCCTAGAGGCATGACAAATGTTTGTGATATCTTGCCGCTGCCCCCCGAGTCCAAGAGGCTATCCTGGGAGTGAGAGAAGTGTAGAGCACCTGGGTACGGTGCAGGGCCTTGAATTCTGACTCTGGTACCTTCGAGTAAGTTACACAGCCTCTTGGTGCCGTGGTTTGTACCTTTAAGTGGGGCCAATAGGGGGGTTCCCTGGTAGTGCAGTGGCTGGGTTTTGGAGCTCCCACGCTGTGGCCTGGGTTCGATCCCTGCTCAGGGAAGCAACCCCCACCCCAAAATGGGGCCAATAACTTTTACTTCCCAAAATTCTTATATGAATTAAATATGTATTTCAAACCCTAGCCATCAGTGAGGGCTCTGTTAATAGCAGGTTACTGGCTAGGGAGCGTCCTATCGCTGGGGGAGGGGACAGAAGCCCAGAGGGGTTGCCTTGGCAGGAGCTCATTCTGGGCAAAGATGGGACTAGAAGCCCGGACCAGAACAAGAACTGCCATGCCGTACTTGTCTGTGGGAGCCCAAGCCGAGCACCCAGACAGCCCTTCTTCCTTACGTTCAGCACGTCTCCGATCCACGGGTCTTTATTTCGACCTCTTTGGAGGTGACGTGGGAGCCAAGCCCACACCAGAGAGAAATAAATGAGCCCCCCGACTGGAACTCCTGACAGGACAACGGCCCGTCAGCATCTGCTCGCAATCCCCATCAGACGCTGGGGCCCTGACAGGAGAAAGCCACCCCTGCGCACACAGACCTCCTGCCGACACCCCTCCTCCATTCACGACTGCCCCTGGACTCCTCCCTGAGTGTGGGCTGCTGGGACCACGGGGATGCTTCCAGAAGCACGAGATTGGGAACAAGAAGTTGGGATGGTGACGTGACTGCGGGGGTGGGGGGTGGGGGGTGGGCCCTGGCCTCCCTCGGTGGTGGGCGAGGCCCGGAGATGCCCTCCTCCCGGCCCCTGGCCCAAGGCCCCTGCATGTAGCCCAAGTCCTAAGCAGAAAGCACACTGCTTTGTGCTGCCCGTGAGCATCTGGTTAGGCTGTCCCCTCTGAAACGGGACAGGACACAACAGTACTGTCCCGTTTCAAACGTTCACGTATGGTCAGCCTAATTCTGGTGCACCCGGACTCCTAAGGGCACGTGTGTCCCATGTCCTCAGGGCCTTGGGGACACTCTGTAACACAGGGACAGTTTTTAGAGCTGGGGTGAGGACAGCCTGGGTGGGGCAGACCCACCTATTTCCTTTGGGGCCACTTCCTTGTCCTGGGCACACCTTTCTCCTCCGAGCTGTGACCCCCAGTCTTCCCAGCTCCCGTGCATCTTCCCCTCCACCCACTTCCTCCCAGGCCTCTCTCCCACTCTCTCTTTCTGGCCCTTTCGTGTTCACCTTCCCACACTCCCCCTTCCCGGTGAGGTCCTGCACCCCCACCCCTGTCCATCCTTGGCTTCCACACCCTTCTCCCGGTCCCAAGTTCTTCATCATCTCCAACGTTCACCTCTCCCCCGTCCCCTCGCTCGGAAGAAGTATTTTAATGGATATTAAATTATTTTAAACTGACTTTCTCTTTCTAAAAACTAGCTTGGCGATAGCGCTGACTCAGGATCGCCTCCCTGTTTAATATTGAATATGCAATTAATAGATAGATGTTTAGGTTTGGCACCGCTTCCCCCCTTTCAGGAAGAATAAAAGAGCTGATTAATCTGGTTTGGGGCAAGTGTCAGCGCCAGGAGATATATGGGAGAAAGGAGATGAGGTTAGCAACTCGAGTCAGAGAGCTATTGCCTCCGAGGCCAGGGAAGGGAGAACGGGTGTGAGTTAGAGCTCATGGCGGCCTTGCTGGGCACGGCGGTTCCGGTTCTGGAGAAACCTGGCTGGACCTCCAGCTGTCTACCTTGCACTGGAAGGGGCCGTCGCTCCCCCTCCGGGGCCTCCCTCTGTGGGGCCTGACTTCTTCCCCAGGAGTGGAATCTCCCCTCCTTCCAGGCCACGTCCTCCAAGGCCTCGCTGGCTGTCCCCGCCTGTCCCCGCCTGGGGAGCCCCTCTCTGGGGCTGCAGGTGGCACTTACTCCCTGAGCTACCTGCCAGGAACGGGGGCTCTTGGCTGCATCCTGGCCCTCTGACATGAACAGTGTGTTGCAGGTGAGTCACTGCGTGATGGGGTGACCCGGGCCCTGCCTCCCAGAGATGGTCTCCAGGAGAAGCTGGCCCTGGGCATTTGTGGAGCTGCTGCGTACAGAGAAGACTTGCAGGGAAAGGGGCAGGGGCAGCAGCATGAAGCAGGCGGGCTCTGCTCACTCACGCCCTTCCTGCCCAAACTACCTTTGTCTCTAAACTGACCCACCTCCACCTTTGGGGCCCTCAAGATAGGAAACTCTCAGTAGGCCCTGGGACATGGAGCCTCTTTAGGGGCAGTAACAAAACACCAGCTGGGCCCTGGTGGGTGGGGGTCAAGGCCCCGGTTGGGAGAGGGCCAGAGCCATAGAGGCCTTGTGTGCAGGTAAGGCCCTGCTGGGGCCCAAGCCCGGAGGCAGCAACCTGAGCTAGAGGGTCTACAGGGGCCAGGAGTGGGCACCTTTTGCGACCACTCTACAGTTCCCTTACAACATGGACCTTGACTCTGAATTTGCAAGTAACTTTTACTATTTTACCTTTGGTCCTTAATTTCCTGGAAGATTTGGTGCGGGGAGGGGTAGAGGAAGGAGAGATAATATTCCTCAGTGCCTGAGCTAAGAGGAGAGTGACCTGTCCATGTCCAGGTGGGGACAGCCAAGGGGTAGAAGGCTCTGGCTGGGGCATGATATGGGCCTGAGCACCGGCCAGAAGCCAGGAGGGTGGTTGCTTCGCCATGGAAACCAAGGGCCTGGGCTCACTGAGCCTCTGTGCATCCCAGGGAGGTGGGGGTGGGGGTGCGCTTGCTGGTGGAGAGAACAGAGTCTCCTCTGGGAGAATGGGGAACCCATTATTGGAGTGAGGCCTGCTCTGTCCTATTTCAGACATCTCCCCATCCCCCTGAATCGATCTCCAGGATTGTGACCTCAGCAGTCCAATGCCCGCCCCGCCAGCCCTCCTCAGATTTGCCTGCTGTGTCCTGAACTCTCCGGTTTCCTACCTCCTGACCTGGCACCCTTTCAGCTGGTCAAGTCCCTCCTCAGTGGGGTTTTCCTTGGTGAAATAGAGGTGGGTGTACATTTTAGGTTTCCTAAAAGGGGCAGAAGAGTGCCCCAGGACAGCTAGTTGTTTACTCGCTCATGGAAAGGACTGAACCCGACCTACTAGTCGGCAGACCCCACGCATCCCCCCATTTCCCTTCACTGCCTCCCTCAACCAGCCACCCAGAACTCCAAAGCTCTGTCACAATCCCAGCCCAGGGTCCTTGGTGGGTGGGACGCAGGAGGAGGCAGCAGGGAGTCGCTGCATAGCTGCACTGGGGAGAGGGAGGGAGGGAGGAGAGGAGGGGGGCAGAGACAAGTGGGCCCTCACGTGAAGGGGGCTGGCGCAGGCAGCTACTACCTCCTCGGCTCTCGCTGTCCGCAGGCTTCACCTGGATCGGCCGGTTCATCTGCAACAGAGCACAGAGGGGCGGACAGTGTTAGAGCAGGCTTAGGGGTGGGGGGAAGATGCGCCCACACCCGAAGATGCACAGATGTTCACAGACCCCACCCACGGACACATACACTGGCGCCCACGCAGCTGCGCAGCTGCATGTCTTCCCTAAAGCCCCGCCCCTCGCCCCTCGTCTATGCCGTGCCCAGGGCCCCATTTTTTGCAGGAGGGTTCTTCTGGGTTGGAGACTGTGTGGTGTCCCCCTTCCAACTTTGAGCAGCTCTTGCTAGCCTGTGGTATCAGAATCTGAGGTGTCCTCACAGCGCAACCGCTGGCCAGCCCTTGTCCACAGCTAGCTTTGCCAAACCGAGTTGGTCTTTGGCCCCTCCTGCCCAGGGCAGGCACGACAGCGTGTTCCACCCGACCCCAGGTCATCTTGCAGATGTGGGCTGTGGGCCCTGGGATGTCCAAGCCTCTGGGCCACCCGGCTCCTAGTTGGAGAAGAGCTCAGGGCTGGGGCTCGCGACTGCAGCCGGGGCCGTCCCCTCAGGGGTGTGTGTAGAGTGGGCTCGGGTAGTCAGCCCCCCATGGTGTGTGGGTGTCAGGAGGTCGCCAGGGCGTCTCTGACTCCCCAAGCCTCCTCCTGGCTGCTAGCAATAGGTTCTCCCGGGGATCCATCGCCATTCCCCGTTCAGGCCACTAGGGGTCTCTGCACCCCAAGCATCGCTGCTCAGCAGCCTGTCTTGAATCTTCCCTGATGCTGAGGCACCAGGGTGGGCTCTCCAGCCCTGAGGTCCCCAGACAGTTCAAGCAATAAAAATGGTAGGAATCACACAAATGGAATCGCACTTTATGTCTTTGTCAGTGCTTTTGCCTGCCATGCACCCCCTGATTCCTTATCGCGTTTGCACATCTCTTTCAAACACAAACCCTGAGAGGCAAGCAGGATAGGTACTAACACCCCCATTTCATAGGTGGAGAAGCTGAGGCAGGGCCACCTAGTGGCAGGAGGAGCCCTGGAAGTCGGGTCGGCCCGGGCTTCCATCCGGTACCGGGTGACATTTTGTTGCCAATTTCCCACTGTGTCAGGAGGCTGGACTAGACAGTCACAAGCTTCCTCAGGGCTTCTGGTCTCTGATTCGAAGTGAGTTTTGGCTGCGTCAAGACAGCTGAATGGGGGAGTACGAGTGCCCGTGAGTCAGCAAGGTGAGAACCAGGAAGGGCAGACTCACTGCCAGGAAGGACAGAGGCAGGAGACAGGGCATGGGACAGAGGCCAGGTGGCCGAGGGGACAAGACAGGACACTGGGGGGCCAGTCCACTGAGAAGGGGTCAGGGTGACACTGTTTGCCACATGGTCCCCACTTGGCACGACTTATGGATTTGAGGGGGAGAAAGGTGCTCTGTGTGTAAGCTGTGTCAGCACAGAGAACTGTCATGTCCAAACACAGAGAAGGAAGATGGACACGGTGAAGTTCCTGGCTTCACTTAGGGGGCCCTGGCTCCCCCAAAACCACCTTCAGAAGGCTGAGCAGGCTTCTGGTTGTGGGGAGAGGGGTCCAGGAGGGAGCCAGGTACTTATGGTTTCCTGTCCAGCAATTTTTTGGGACTCAGTATTCAACCCTTTCCTAAACTATTCCTCCCCCTCCCAACACCCCTTTCTCCTAGTCTCCTGCAAACCTGCAATGTTCTCTTATAGAAAGGCCCAACAACTGACCAGAACCCAGTTCTGGCCATTGTCTTCTCTCGGGCATATTCCTACAGCTCTCTTGCTTATGTAATTACACTCCTCTGAGACACCGAGTATTAGCTCTCCCTTGCTAATGACCAGCCCGAGCTCCAAGGAGTGTCAGACTGGGGTTCGGCTGGGACAGGAGGGCACAGTGCTAACAACACAAGGGTGGGTGGGACAGTCTGCCTGTATGGCGTCTCATTTGACCTCAAACTGCTCTGAAAGGAGGGGACTCAGGGAGGAAGTTAGTGCAGACAATGCCCATATGGCAAGAAGAGTTTGGAGTCAGGTTTCTTGGGCCACCAAATGGAACACAACCTCTTCAGCTTGGCCCTTCCAATCTGCCTCCCACCACTCCTGCATCACTGTATTCCCTGCATCCCAGCACCTTTCCCCCCAAGTCCATTCCCTTAACTTGCAAGTTCCTCTCCCACATCCCTACCAGCCTGCTCCTCTTGACTAGGAAGACTTCCTCGTACCCCAGTGGGAAGGATCCTGCAAAAATTCTCTTTTCCATATAGAAGGTATAGTCAAGACGGGGAATTGAGTTCCAAGGAAGGGGAGACCCAGGTTCCCCAAAGGTTACACAACACTGCTACACCTACAAGAACACGAATGGCTGCTACATAGATGATATTGTTGGATTATCTCAACTTCCCCCACATGCATGCACCCAGATTGTCTTTAACTTTAACCAAGGAAATGGAGTTTCAGAGAGAAGAAAGCTAGCCTGAGGTCACACATGGTGACTACAAGATGAACCAGGACTCTTGACACCTGGCTACACATGCAGGAGGTGCTGGGATCTAGGTGTGATGGGCTTGGGGATGGTCCAGGAAAGGTCAGAGCAGAAGAAGGGAGAGCAGGGGCCAGTTGGGGGGGGCAGTTTTCCCCAGCAAGGAGTGGGGGGAATATGGCTGAGGAGGGGCAGGTAGAGGTGTGTGAACCAGACCCAGCTGGGCTCTGCCGCTGTGGAGATAAGGGAGGGAGGGAGGGAGGCTGCAGAGGACACTCCATCCCTGAGGCCAGAGCATGCCCAGGCCAACCCCAAAGCTTTAGGGGTGATGTCCATGTCAGGAGGAAGGGCAGGGACTGCTGAAAGGACTCCTCCCCTGGCATCCTGTTGCTATGTCCCAGGGCCAGTCTTCCCTAGGTGGCTGAGAGCAGTTGGGATGAGTCCTGTGGATCAACAAGGGCTGGGGAAGAGCTGGTTTGGATAGGATTGGGCTCATGGCAAATTAAGAGGTTGCAGTCAAAATATTGCAGCATAGGTCGCGTGTATCTGAGAGATACGTAATTACCAGTATGGACTGAAATGTGAAAAAATTTTAAAAAACACTGCAAATATAATAAAACACAGTTTTAAATTTTATTTTCAGTTATAATCTAGAAATTATTAAACAAAGAAATATAAAAATATAAAGAATAAAAAATTTTCTTGCTAAATGACAGAAACACGGATATCGCAAAAAAATACAATAAAAATGTCTTTAACATTAATTAATCAGAATCTTCAATAGTTGGCTTTGCAAAATGTCTATAGCAAAAATACAAAAAAATCATGTTTTTTTATTATATTTGCAGTGTTTAAAAAAATTTTTTTTCACATTTCAGCAAATGCTAGTAATGAATGTATCTCTTGGATACATGCGACCTATGTTGTTATTTATTTATTTATTTATTTATTTATTTATTTATTTATTTACTGGTAGCTCCCTGGCTGGGAGTCGAACCCAGACCGCAGCGTTGACAGTGCCAAAGCCTAGTCACTACACCACCAGGGAACTCCCTCACGTTGTAATTTTTTTTTACTGCGCCCTCCGCAGGGTTAAACAAGGCAAGCGGAATCTGCTTGTGTGTGGAACCTTCTACCTTGGAGAACACTCCATTCTTAGGCAATCAGCCATGGTCCCACTATCCTCGGAATCTGGGTGTTTGTGACTACTCTGCTCCAGGCTTCCCAACTTAGTAGCCTGACCAGCCATCCTGTTTTAAAAGGGACAGAAAACAACGGTGCCGTCCCATTTCAAACGGTCGTATGGTCAGCCTGCTGACACCCTGAATTAGCCCAGTGAGACTAGGCTGACCAGACGTAC
The DNA here is from genome assembly GCA_004026885.1 of Lyroderma lyra. NCBI lineage: Eukaryota > Metazoa > Chordata > Mammalia > Chiroptera > Megadermatidae > Lyroderma > Lyroderma lyra. The sequence goes on from PVJL010008788.1 coordinate 53,301, forward strand.
CACTTGAAACGGGACAGTACTGCTGTTTTCTGTCCCTTTTCAAATGGGACGTCTGATCAGAGCACAATGTAGGCCTGATGTGCTCCCTGCTTCCCACCCCTTGAAGCCCTCCCTGACCAGGCCAGCCCTGGACAGTACTCTCAGATCTCCTCCACAACTTGGGACTTGCACACAAGCCCCACTTCTTCTCTTCAATTTGACCGTGGCCTTCCCGGGTGTCCACCAGCCTCCCATCTGCCCTCAGCCATGGTGGAGTGGAACTGAATTGATTCCCATGGGCCCATGGCTCCTGGGTCATTTTTCATGTCCTATTATGATCTTGGGAAAGTTAGCATCCAGACAGCCTTTGCGGGGTTGTCAGAGAGGTGCCAGGTAGATAGAGAGAAAAAATATGGCCCCGTGCTTTCTTAATTCTCAGCAGAAATAAAGTGTCAGGCTCAGTTGAGAAGATTTCTCAGCCGAAGCAGTCTCTGTACAGATGCCTCGGGCCTGAAGGGAGGGCTGCCTCCCTCAGTCAGTGGCTCCCTTCCCTCTTCCAGACTCTGGCTCCACCCAGTCTGGCTAAGGCCCGGGTTCACCTTGAGGAGGGGGGAGTGGACAGAAGCACCCCATCCTGGGGGAGAGGAGGCCAAGCCTGGCCGCAGATGACCAATAAAGAAGGGGACATGAAAGAAAGGGAGAGAGGGGAATGGGGAGGAAGGTGGGCGGGGCACCTGCCACCTCCTGTCCTTCTAACTTTGCACCCTAAGACCTTGGCCATGGCCTTAGGCAGGACCTTTTGGCCACACAAGCCCTGGGGCATCCCTTGCAGGTGCACATGGTGCTTTAAGGACTCCAGAGCCCCTTTTCTGGTGCCTTTCCCCTCCCCCACTTCTTGCTTCTCCATCCAACATCCCTTTCAGCTACTGTATTATTTTTCCAGGAGTGCCTGGGGTTAGGGGATGGTGCGGACCTGGGCTGGGGTGCAGGTGCCTTCTTTGCTGATTCTCTTTCTGAGGTATCATCAGAGTCCCCATGTCCTCCAATGGCCTGCAGCCTGAGCTGTGCCTCCAGGTGCCTGACCAGGGTTTGGTGGTTCAGAGGGACCTTCCCTGGGTCAGGAGAATCTCCCTGAAGCCACCCTGCAGGCTTCTGGGATCAGGCCTCTGAGAACGCATCACTAGCTGGTTCATTGTGTTTCTGCCCTCGTTCGAGGCCCCCTCAGCGGAAGCGAGAGGTCCTGGCTCAGGATTTGGGGCTCTCCCTGCTCCCAAGCATAGCAGAAGGCAGGTGGGCAGTGGCTCCTTCCCTCCCAGGCCCCTTCTGCCCAGGCTCTGGCCCCCTCCCCTCCCCATCTCTGCCACTTTTTGCATCAACACATACCCATGCATTAAACAAGACATTCCATTAATTTCTTCATCATCATAACTTAAGCTGGGACATACCCTTTAAATATTCATTCAGCTATGAAAACTGGGCATTAAAATTTTAATAATGTCAAGCTCATTTGAACCAGGCTCCTTGGGGACGATTACGATACAATTAGAATAAATACGATGATTGAGCTGGTCCAGTGCTTTTACCTGTCCGTGCACCGTGCCTCCTCTCTGAAGAAGAGGCCTGTGCCAGTGGGCAGACAGACAGACAGACAGACTGAGAGGCTGGGTGGGGCTCTTAGATTTGACTCCCTCTCCCCCTCCCACGTCCCCTCCCTCCCTTCTCGCTTCCTGGCTCTGTCTACCTCCTACAAGTGTCTGTAGGTCTCTGCCGCCCCCTGTGGGCCAGGGTGCAGGAGTGTCCCTCCTTGACCTGGGAAGATGGCCTCGATTAAACCGGGTGGTTCCAGTTACTTCTTTCCTTGTCCTTCTGGTACAACCTGGGCTGTACTCCTGGGCCTGCTCCTGTGTGACAGCCATTTCTCCGTCTGTGTCTCTTCTCTCCCTCACTCTCTCTGTGTGGTTCCCTGAGGCTGGAATGAGCACCCCACTGGTCCATGAGAGCCCAGATGTGTTCTGCCACCGGACCAGGAAGGGTTTGTCTTCACCTGGCTTCCCTTCTTTTGCCACCACCTTCGAGGGGCCTGGCATGGAAGCTGTGCGTGGGGGGGTCTGAGCCTCATGCTGTCCCTCACTGCCTGACGCCTGCCTAAGCCAGTGCTGGGGAGAGCCCTGGGGTCGTCCACTTGGGGCAGCCCTTACTGCCCACAGGCCCTCCTCCACCAGTCTCCTCAGGCACTTGAGCCTCTGCTTCCCAGAGGCCCCGGAGTGGCCAACCAGGGCGGTCTCAGAAATAAAAAGGACCTGGAAAGTTCCCTGTCACTCTTTACTGACCATCCAAACTCTACTCTTTCTCCATAAGACTTTCCTGGTTATCTACCTATAAAACCAGCTCCCTGGTCACACTTGGCCCTGTACTGCTTTCTCTGTCTCTGTCTGTCTCTTGTGTGTGCGTGCACGTGTGCATGCTTGAGTAGTACTCTTAAAAGAATTCAGGTAGGTTGGGGGCTAAACAAGATACGGGAGGAAACCGGTGTAGTGCCTGCTGTGCACAGCAGGCTCTCAGCAAACGTCAGCCTCCACGTTGTTCTCCAATCTGTGATCCAGCATTGCCTCGGGGAGGTCTGCACCAAAGGATCTGTATGGTGCTGGAAGCGCAGGAGGATGGTTGGGGGGATAGCCACAGCGCTCTCCAGTGGGCAGCTGAGCCCCTGGATGTAATTCCAGGGTGGGTGTCTAAACCTCAAAACCGAGGGTTCTTTCTGGCTCCTTTTGGGGTATGTGAGTGCCTGGTGATACCCAGCGCCCTGCTCACCAGAAGGGCTCACATGTCCCAAAACCATGAAGTCAGGTGGCAATGCCGATTCTTCTCTCGTTCAGACCTGCAGCCTTCACGGAGGGCTGCTCTCTTCTCAGGCCCTGCCTGCCCATGCTGGGGTGTGCCTGTCACGCGCCTGGCTCCCACTCCGCATCTGTCCCGCTGTTGGTTCTCACCCCTCACCCCAGCGCCCATGATGGTTGTGGAAATGGTGAAGCAGCAGGCCCTGCGTGCTGGGACCTATTGGGACGTCTGTGCTCCAGTCCCTGTGGCATCACTGCTCTGGGCAGAAGGACATAACTTGCAAAGTCTTTTTGTTGAAAAAGCCAAGAAAAAAAGTATCATTAAAGCACTAAGATGTAAAGCTTTCCCTTTTTTTAACCGTCTCTCTCTTTCTTGACTTGTCATGGTATTTTTATTTGCTATCTGATGTCGGTTTAAGTAAAGAAAAATATACATTTCAAATTATTGGCCTGGATTCTACCATTCATCTTTATTTTGTGTGATGCCAATTTTAAATGCAAATATCAGAACATTGAAGTCCTGTGCAGAATCATCAAAATTGCACAATTTGTTTGTCATGGCACGTGTCTGGAGGGTGCCTTGAGCTGACCGGAGGAGACAAAGGCAAGCCAGACTCAGGAGGGTTCAGGATGAAGAGAGGAAGGTCCCTTTAGGCATGGAGACCCCTCACAGGTACCCAAAGCTCCACCCTGCAACATGGGGGAGTGGGTGGGCTGGAGAACGGCTGGGTTTCACCTTCCGCTGACCACAGACAGACATGTTACAACTCAGCCAAGAGTGGGCCCTGGGAAGTCAAGCCAGACTTTGCCTCTGCCCAAGGCACCCCCACCGTGGACAGGCAACTCTCAAGAGTGTTGTAAATGCTGTACCAGGGACACTCTAGGTACCTGGGCAAGAGGTTCACCCTACTAAGACATGGCCTCTATTAGTCAGCCAGACATGCCACAGCGTGGCCAACCTGGGGTACCACAGGTTGAGTGGAACTGGTCCTCCCCTAACTTGTACACATGCCACTGCTGGAGGCCTTGAAGGCAGAGTGGTTGCATGTGAGGCCTGGGATGTGCGTGGATCAGGCAGGTGGTGGGAGGCAGAACTGCACATGAGCAGAGGCCCCAGACCCTCTCTACATGTGCTCCTTTGTCCCACGATTTCATTTATGAAACCAAAGTTCAAAGACAAAATTTTAAGAATTTTAAGATGGCAATTGCAGAGCACTGAACCCCAAGTATGGGACCCTTCCAGTGCGGGGCCCTGTGTGACTGTACAGGTTGCATGTCCATGAAACTACTCTGAATGTGATGCCTTTCTGGGCTCCCAACATCCCAGAAGTTTCTCTCTATCCACCAACTCTAGACATCAGGCATTTCCTTGACCATCAGGTGATTTTAGGACTGCTCAGGTCTGTGCACACACTCCAGTGAGAGGAAGAGTGTTACTCAAGATTTATCTTTTAAAGATGAACTTTGGATAATTTGTTTGGGGTGGTTCCCTGGCTGGGAATAGAACCCAGGCCGCAGCGTTGAGAGTACCGAAGCCTAGCCACTACACCACCAGGGAACCCCCAACTTTGGATAATTTGGGGAGGACAGATTGAGAATTTCCTGTCTTTGGTATAAAAGGCTGGTGGTGAGGAAGCAGCCATCTGATTAAGACGAGAGAACTCATGCGTGAGATTGTGGGACCACAGTGGGGAGGCACTCCAGCGACTTAGCCCTTCACCAGGACTTCGCACTTAGCAAATTGTAATTCACAAATTAATTAATAAAGAAATTATTTGTTTAAAGGCTCAGAAGAGCAGGTTCTGAATCACGTGTCAGGTTGGAGTCCCAGTGCCTTGCATAGTAGGCTCTCTGTAAACTTGAAAGAATGAACCCCACCCTGTCACCTACTGAGAGAGGATCACGGGGGAATGGCAGAAGCAAGGCACATTATTTGTAGCTTGATGTAAATATACTGATGTTTTAATTACTTCCTTAATAAATTGCATAGGGTTCATTCTATAGAGGGGTCAGAAATTCAAGGAAGCCTGCCTGTGGTCATCGTAAATTTCTGACTCAAGGACACCCCCAGCGGTCATCACAGAGTGAACACCGGCCTTGGCTGGAGGCCCACCCTGGCCAAGCTAGTTGGCGATGCCTGTGCCCAGGTGTGAAGAGCACATCCCCAAGGTTGCCTGTGGGGGCAACAGCCTTTGCTCCCTTTTCTGCCTGGCTACCAATCAAGCCTCCTCAACTCTCAGATTCCCACTGGGCCTTGCACTCTAAACGAGGTGTCCTCTTAGGCTCCCCATCTCTCCTTCATTGCCTTGCCATAGCAGTGGGACCATAGGGGCCACTGGGGTCCCAAATTTATGGATTTATTTGTTCAGCATTTGTCTCCTCTTTTATTCCCATTTTATTCCCGTTGCAAACTCAGAACCCAGCATGGCACCTGGCACATAGTAGGTGTTTAATAAATGTTCACTGACCAAAAGGATGACTGAGTCCTCTATTGTGCCCTGTCGCAGGTGTTAGGCCCTCCTGCCCTGGCCACGCCCCTGTGGCAGGAGTATCCAGAGGCCAGAAGCAGTCACTCGCCAGACAGCCCTGTTTCTGGCCCGAAGAGAAGGGCCCTTTAATCCTCTGTCCCCCCAGCCAAGTGGCGCTGTTGTGCTTTCGGATTAGGAAGGGTTTATTGAAGCAGCAATCACTGCTCAGAGAGACAGTCAGTGAGCACAGACCAGACGGAAGAACCCAAGGTTCTTGTTAAAATATGCAAGTCCACAGCCCATTGACAGGCAAACCCTCCAGATAAGATTTTTTAATAAATCTGGTTCTGCTCCCACGTCCCTCTCTGAGGAGGCCATCTGATGCTTGTAGGGTGGGACACGCTCTGGCACGTAGGCCCTGTCAGCTCTTCACCCACTCCTCATTCAGAAGGTCTTCTTGGAGCTGCCCTGGGTGCGGCTGGCTGCCAGCCAAGGCCCTCAGCCCATCCTGTGGCAGAGTACTTGAGGTCACCTCTGGGTCATCCGCAGGAACGTCCCACCCTCTCCCGATGCTGCCTCAAGGCCTCCTCCCTTCCTGTTCTTCACCTCGATCCTCACCTCTGCTGACAGCTGTCTAAAGAGTACTGTCCTGAGCCTTTGTGTCCTCTGCCAGCAAGCCTCCCCTGATTGTGTCCACCCAGTCACACTAGTCCCTCAGCAAGCCAGGGCCTCTGGACTCATTTTAGTCTGCTGCTGTCAAATGTGGCCCTCAGGGGATGAAGGGGAGGGGGCTGAGAAGCAGCACAAGCGCCTGAAGCCATTCATGACATGGCTGTGATGAGTGTGGACGTCTTGGGCTACAGCCGCGTGCCCGGATGGGGGACTGGAAGGCATGAGTGACCATGGTAGACGACAGGAACCAAGTCCTTCCCAAGCTCCAGACTGTGCTGACCACATGATGGGGCTTATGTCCTTCGGTCCTCTCTGAAACCCAATGAGCCACGTAAGCAAACTCGTGGGTGGGTGGGCTAAGGCCGGGGCTGCATTCAAGGGCAGAAATAACGGTAGGAACCTGGGTGAGTTGAGGAAGGGGCCAGCAGGGTGCCAGAAAGTGTGAGGAAAGTCACAGGCAGGTCAGGTGGAGGCAGAGGGACTTTTTGTGGCCTGAGGAAGGTTTGAGCTTGTGCTGTGGACACTGGCATCCCCCGTCAGTTTGGGGTAGGGACAGCATTCAGAAAGCATAAGGGGGCAGCCACGTGCAGAGTGGAGCTGGGTCTGGGCTGCTTGGGAAATGCTAGGTGAACGTTTAGATCAGGGGCATCCAGCAGTATCTTGGTACCTGGTGGCCTTCCCACCCATGGGAAGACAGAAGTCCAAGGCTTGTGCACAGGACATGCTCAACAGGTTGAAGTAAAATTTCCCCAGCCTGGCTTTAGTTCTTGATTCTATACTGACCTCTAGACCCAGCCCAAGCCTGGCCTTGAGTGCCGTCCCCTTGGAAGGGGGCCTGGGAGAGAAGGTGGTCAAATCCTAGCACACTAAATGGCGGGGGTGAGAGGACACCCTCTCAAGGTGCATGCCACCCGAGCTGGCTGTCACTCCAGGCACAGTGATGCAGGGAGCTCTGTGTATGTGGTGAGGAGATGGGTGGGTAATGGAGCCTTGGTCCTAGCACCCTCCTTTGCAGCCCACTAGCCTCCTTGGTCCAGAGCCCATAAACAGGCCCCTGGCAGTTGCTATGCAACAGGCTGCTCTGCTCTGCAGTGTCCAGCAACAGCAAGCAGGAGGACGGAGCCTCTCGGTCGGGCTGCCTGGGGCTGCCCTCCCTCCTCTCTCTGCCTTCCTCTCTCCACCCTCTCCCTGCTGTATGCAATCTAAGTTTACACAATGCTCCCCCCTCACCCAAAAGGCAGGGGGTGGGTTGCCACAGACAAAGGAGGGGATCTCCCCACCCCAGGGGTGCAGTCAAAGTTCTCTTCTGCTGGTTTCCAGGAGGGAGGGACTCCTCAGTCAGCGTTTTGGTTTCCCTTGTCCCACTGCAATGGGGTTGGGGGCCATCTCCGTTTCTTGGAGCCGTGGCAGGTGAGGTGGACAGGACTGATGCAGTTAGAAGTCACTGAGATGGAATGCAGTAGTGCAATTGGGCTCACATGCCACTACCTCCCAGTCAGGGCTCCCTAGGGTCCACAAGGCCAAGGGCAGCCTGTCTTTTTGTCCCCCAGCCCCACATCCATCTCACTTGCTCACACCAACATGCCAGGGCTGCCCTGGCCACGGTGGGAGGACCCATGTGGTCCTAATTAAGATCTGCTGCCGTGGAAACCAAGCTTATTAGCCTGCACGGCCAGGCTGGGTTGCTAACCCTCTTCAGGAGTGTGTGTGTGTGTGTGTGTGTGTGTGTGTGTTAAACAGCAGTGGGTAGATAATTCTGGATGACATGAGCCCTGAGTTCATTGGGAGACCTGGATTTCAGACCTAGCTCTGCCATAGACTTGCTCATATGAGACGGGGCGATCATTTGACCTCTTAGAGTCACATCCCCTGAGGGGTGTGGAGAGGATTAAATGTGACAGCTCAGGCAACACTCTTAGCACAGTGCCCGGCACCTGGTAAGTGTTCAATAAACGACTGACAGCTGGCCTCTCCTCCTTCTCCCCACTCTTTTCTTCTCCTCCCTTCATATTTCCACCCTTTTTGAGGGATACCTAACATCTGAATTTGTTTTCTTCCCATTCCCTATGCCCTGGGCTTGCTTCTGGACTCTACTAAACTGGAAGGTTTGGACAACCTCAGGGGAAGAGCTGAGACCCAGAGGTGGGCGAGGGGCAGGCCATGCTCTGCTGAGGGAGGCACGCCCTGAGCCAGGGACTGTGGCCCCCTCTCCCGCAAAGCCTCTCTTACACCTGTCCCAGCTCTGCCCAATCTACCTGGCCTACCAGTACTGGAGGAGCCTATTGCCACAAAGTTTGTTCACACCTGAGTGACAGGCCCTGTTCTCTGGCACAAGGATGGCACAGCACACCCGAATGACATGGCCCTTCTCTCCAGGAGCCCCCCACCCAGTCTGCAGAAGGGCCTTGATGACGTGGTGTTTACGGCCCAGGCCACCCTCCCCGGGCCCCAGCTGTGCACTGAGCCTTCTGCCCCCAGGGCAGTGGTGTAACCCAGTTCCCAAAATGCCTAGCCACTCAGCCCTGTAATTGGCAGGGATCAGCCCCCACTCCTGTGGAAGCCCCATTCTCAGTTCTGGTGGTTGGCTTTTCATTTGCTCACACACTACAGGGCAGGGGTGGGCATGGGGGCTCCCTCCTGCACCGAGTGCCCTGTACCCACACTGGCCAGCTCTAGTGATGAGGGAGGATGCGTTTCCAGCCTGAACCCACCTTCCCTTGTTTCCCCTCATCTTCCCTGGTACCAGAGCTCCACAGGGCAAATGAAGCTCATCTTCCAAGGCTGCCCTCAGCTACGCAGACCTGAGAATCGGTTTCTCTCATTAAAATGTGCTCACAGCTCTCCCTTCACGGCAGGTTCCTAGCCCTTCCCTGAGAGCTCACACCTGCGTAAGGCCTGGCTGTGGGGCTCTGGGCCCCAGGGTGGGGGCGGGGGCTCTCTCCAGCTGTGTCTGACCTTTCTTAGCCCCCAGTGGGACCCCTGCCTTCCTGATTTAGACTCTGAGCTGCTTAACAAGCTGAGCAGGTGGGAGTGAGAATGGGAGTGGGCAGCCTGGCCCTGTGGGTTGGAGGAGACTCTTCTGTGTTGTCTACATCCCACTGTCCCTCCAGCTTCTCCTTGTCTCCCTTCAGCCTGTCCCTGAGTCAGATGTTCCAAGTGCCCCACCCCCACCCCCAAGCTTTCCTGGGACTGTGAACCCTGTTGCCAGGCTGAACCCACTCCATGACCAGGAGTCCTGCCTTCCCTACTGGGACCCAGGACTCCTTCCTGTTTCATTGGGGCTCAGCCCTAGGCCTGGAGAGAGAGTCCCCAGGCACATTAAAGAGAAAAACAAAGCCCACAGCAAGTAAATGACAAATCTAGAGGAAATTGCTCTCAATCCCCACACCACAGCGTGATGATGCCGGCCAAGCACAAATCTGAGTCATCCTAGAAATGGCACCGACATTTGCTTTTGGAATTTGTTTTGTCTCTGGGTTTTAGATTTAATCATTCTCTCTCTCCCTCCCTCTGCCCCTTGCTCTCCGTTTTCTAATATGAGGCTGTACCGCCAGCTCGTCCAAGTCTGTTTTCCTGGCATTAATTAACACAGCTCTCCAGCCTCCAACAGGCTAAATGATGAATCAGGTTAAATTCCAGACAACAGCCGCACACCGCCATCAATTAGCCATCTCCGGGGCAGCTTCATTAATAAGCATCGATCATGGTCCTCCTCCTGGAACACGCCAGGGTCTCTGGGTCACAGGCACTGCCCACAAGTATGTCAGGCTTAGGTATGAGTGTGATCACGTGCGTGTGGGGGGGCTGGAGTGCGTGGTGCATGTAAGCGTGTGCAGCGCGCGTGAGGGGTGACAGGAGTGTGCAGGGTAGATGTGTATGGGATAGGTGTGTTCGGTTATGGTGCATATGATCTGCATTTGTCATGTACTGGTGTGTTGTGTGTGGTGGCGTGTGGGGGTGGGGCGTGTGGGGTGGGGCGTGTGGG
>PVJL010008789.1:0-63349 GCA_004026885.1 Lyroderma lyra
GGAGGGCGGGGCGACGAGATGTTGGGGGGAGGGCGGGGCGACGAGGTGGCCCGTGGGGTGGTGCCAACAGCGGGAGGGGGCCAGGGTACTGCGGGCAGGGCCTCTCAGCCTTGCTGTAGCTCATGCCAACAGCCGGTTTGGGAGAACCACGCTGTCGTTGCGTGTGGTTCGGTGACATGGCACTTAGCATAAGCAACACCATTTTGGGCCTGTTGTCTGGTTTAACAGTATGGGTGACCCCGTATAACACGGTTGCTAGGTTCTGAAATGCCGTGCTATGCGAATCCGTGTCATACGAAACAACGGACTAGGGAGTTAGGTTCCAAAAATTAAAAAAAACATACTATTGTATTTTTATAAGCAGCAGAAGTATCTTTATTAAGTATCTTCATTAAAGGAATTTTCACCTATGTATATAATGTAGTAAAAAGAAAAACACAAAGTTTTAAAATGTATGTGCTTAATACTTCATGATCAAAATAGATTTAAAATTCTATTTTAAAATTCTGCAGTCAAATCTAATACGATATCCATGCTCAAATGAAAAATTTCAAATGAGCTATTTTTTGCTTTTGAAAGCTCTTACTACGTTTAGTGTTGTTGGGGGATTTCTCTAATTCTCAAACTGTGTTCTAGAAGTGCTGTGTTATGTGGGGTTGCCTGTATGTGAACTTTAGGTATAGAACTTAAACCCAAATTTATCTCCCTTTTCCCCTTAATTTCTCATCCTTGTAGTGAAAGCACCATCTTCTTCCTTTGCTGTCATCATTATTTTAGTCTTATGTGTTAAAATACCTTTATATTTCTCTAAGTTTTGCCATAAAATATGCATATTTTTAGATTTTTTCCTGTACATTTTCCATTTTCATTTCTATGAATATTACCTTAAAAGCCTTTGTTAGACAGATTTCTCATTAGCAATCTGAATTATCTTTGTTCTAAATAACATCATGAATTCACATTTAGATTAGATGAATCTTACTGCTAATTTTTCTAGGGCCCATTCATCAAATTAGAGACAAAATCAACTTCTTTGGCTTAGCTCTAAAAGTTAATTTAAAACTTGATGAAATACAAATTTGAAACTTGTCCTTCATTTATATATCTTTAAATTTGGATCTCAAAAGTCCTTTTTATTTAATACAAACTCCCAAATGTAAGCAAGCTACATAATCAGATCTCTGCATAATCAGGGCGCACAAGTGAAACTAAAGGAGTAACAATGCAAAAACAGAGATGTAGCGCCAGTATTTTCTAGAGTGATACAGCATTCTGATTTGAATTTTCATAAACTCCCCAAACCATAAGTGACATGTCCTTGTTTATTATTTGTCAATTACAAGGGTGGAAAATGTTTAAGTCTGACCTATGAATTCTAATTTCAGTAACTCCCTAATTAACACTGTGATGTAGAGGCATTTTATACCTGTGTGTTTTCTTGCCTAAACATTGAAGAGGTAAGAATGGTCCATCTTTTAAGGCATTGACATAGACTAACACTTATAAAATTTATAAGAATTGATGGTCCTTGAACCATAACTGAATCCTTCCAGGAGATTGAACGTCTATTCTTTAGTTAAAACACATTTCTGTTCCATTTTCATCTTTCTCTAGCCTTATTCCAGTATCTAGTGACCTTCATTTAAAATGAAATACTCCTTTTAAGTAGAATTTAAATCCTTTTCCTCCTGTTCTTGCTCTGCTGGAGAAAAATATACAGGCTTTAAAACTGGAATGTCTCACCCCATTGCTTAGAAAAGATTAAATGGCTTAAAGTGTTACTAATACACGGTGATATTCCACCATCATGGCGTACTTTGGGTGAAGGATGTTTACGAGTATTTAACTAATTCAAAGTAAGCAGTTGCCAAGAAAAAGCATGTTTTAATGGAACAGTATCTTTAATCATGTTGTTTGCATACCTTCTCATCTACAAAATATAGTAATTTTCAGTATTCCTATCATCATTTGTGCCAGGTAGCAAATGAGTTTCTCCAACCTTGTTGATGGAAAAAGCTGAGATTACATTGCTTGGTGGGAAGTAGGGAATGCTGCCCAGTGGGAACCTAGAATGATACGGGACAATCCTTGTATGCAGGAAGTACCCAACAGACCGATGTGCTAGGATTCAGCAGGATGATGAAGAGTGGCCCCCAGGTCAGATGCTGCACCTCCTCTATTCTATTAGGCTCTGAATTGTGCCCTGAAGGACACACCTGACAGGGTTCCAGAAAGAACCAGGTAGGTTAAACCAGTCATTTACCCTATCTCCTTTTCTTCCATCAAGTTATGGTGACTTTGGGGCAAAATAACAGGTATTTTTTTTAACTCTTGAAAAGGAGTTTTGAACGCCAGTATCTCCCATCCTAATGAGGAAACTGCGTCAGAGACAGAGCAGTCCCCAGGCTACTCTGACACTGAGCCCACTACCTGATGCTGTAAGTGGGAAGTGTCATTCTCATAATGTTTTGTGACATTTTGTCACTATGGAGAATTTTAAGGATTATCAGGGAAGTGCATGGGAGGGGTGGGGTTGATTATTGTTTCCGGATCTTACCTTCCAGCCTGAGCTGTGTCTTCTTAACCAAGGAGACCTGGGCCCCACCTTCATGCACTAGAGTCTTAAATAGAGTGATTAACACCAACATCCAAGCGGATCTAGAGACAACCTGAATCCATATTTCCAAAAATCTCGGCATTGCGTTGACTGTGTGAGCCCTGTGGAGGCAGTGTGGTGAAGGGGGAACAGCCCTGGTTTGGGTTCAGAAACCTGGTTTTAATACCTGAATCTAACATTTATTATCTTTATGGCTGGAAAAATTATTCCACTTCCCTTACACCTGTTTCCTCGTCTGTAATAAGGGTAAGGTGCCTGCCCTGAGCTGTTGAAAGTTTGAGATGGGAGGTGCCGTGTTCATCGCGGTGTGCTCCGTGTCTCCCTCCTTGCCACAGTCAATGAACCTGCATTTTTTCTGGGCTTCTCCCTCCACCATGCCTCTCAGGAATCCAGCCTACAGCTTTGTCCTGAGGCAGACCGAGCTAACCAATGCCAGAGATCATTGGCAGTGGAAATTTACTGAGAGACCTATTGCTGTGGCTTTTAAAATCAAATAATGGTTTAGCTGTTTGTTTTTGTTTTTTTTTTTTTTTCATCAAATTGGCTGCCTTTCCCACTATTTAATAAGAATGATAGATGGGTACTTTGGTTATTGGGTACACTTAGAGGCGCTAGGAATATTGCTTATGAAAATTAAAATATAACTTTGGGCCCATCTACAAATTATTTTATTAAATACAGGGAAATCATACCAAGAGTTTGTTTATGGAACTAAATTATTTACCATGCAAAATGAATTCAGAGTCCCATATCTTCTCGATAAAAGTTATTGTACTCGATATTTCTGCTGTTGAAGAACCTGATATAAATATGCTGTTTTAAATATACAGCTCCTTAATATTTTTCACACAAATCCCTTTTATTAGCCTATTCTAGGATGAAACCTGAGATTGATTTAAGGATAACTATGTAACTATGAACTTTCAAAGACTGTATCATTATTTACACTGCAGACTGCTTGCTTTATGAATCGTTATCTGAGGGATAAATACGTGTTTGCAACGCAAAAAGCTTTTACACTGATAGGCACAGAGTGTGTATTTAAAAGAGTTACTTGGTTGGCTGGTTGATTTGATTTCATAGAATTACATTGTATATAGACTAAATCTGTTAGCTGTACTGCCTTTTGTATGAAAAATGTGCATACCTTTTTGTGGTGTTAGCAAAATTTTAGTAATGTTACAGCATTTTCATGTTAGTTGAGCAGACTCACAAAGAAAAGATTTACGTGGCATAAACATGCTCTTTCTATTAAAGCTAATGGGTATCTTTTCAAAGAAGGAACGTGTTGGCTTCTTGCCGTGGATCTAATGCAAATCCCCATTCCTTTTGTTGTGAACGACCTCGCTGGGCAGCCAGCTGGAAGATGTACACGAGCACAAGGGCCCCAGCTAGTCGCAAAGCCGAACGTGAACGTCTGTAACACGTTGTCACCAATCGCATTTTGTCTGCTACTGGTCTTTGTTCAGTATTAACCTTCAAAAATGAAAGAAAAAATACCCATCATTATCTTTTCCTGTTGTATGCAGTGTCTCTTTGGTAAGAACTTCAAATATGTTGGCACTATAGATGGGTTGTTAGTAGTTTTTTTCCTTCAAAACCATCAAAACCCAGCTTTGTTGTGGAACCAGCAGCAAAAGCGTGCTGGGCGTGAAACCACAGCTTTGCTCCTGAGCTCTGAAGAGCGAACCCCGTTTCACTGCTGGTCTGGATGACGTAAATGTTCATGTAGACCATTGATTTCAGTGGAATGACAGTCAGGAGTGAACGTGAGAGTCAAAGACTCTTCCAAAAATGTGAAAATTGGGCTTTTCTTACTCATTTTTGTTTTAAAATGGAAGATACTTTTCTGGGAATACAAATCATGGTAAAAATTATGAAACAGAAAATTTTAAAATCTCAATTTATAAAGCTGTTGATTACTGTGAATGTGACAGTGTACTTCCTTTCAGCCTTTGAAGTATTTCTTTAAAAAATGTGAAGGTGTAATTGACATATAGCATTAAGTTTAACGTATACAGTGTGTTGATTTGATACATTTTAATATTGCAATATGATTCACCACCATAGTGCTACTCACATCCCTGTCACTTCACATAATGATCATTTCTGTGGTGGGAAGCATTTAGGATCTGGTCTCTTAGCAACTGTGAAATATGTAGTGTTGTTGGCTGTAATCGCTGTGCTTGTGGTGGGGCTCCATGTCGTACTCATCTTTTAGCTGCAGTCTGTGCACTTCAGCAATATTGCCCAGTTCCCCTGCACCCCCCACTCTGCCGTGCACAATTGCCATTCTACTCCCTTCCTTATGAGTTCAGCTTTTTTAGGTGAAATCGTTCAGCATTTGTCTGTCCCTCTCTGGCTTACCCCACTTGGCATGATGCCTCCAGTTCCGTCCATGTTGCAGATGGCTGGATGTTCTTCTTTCTCATGGCTGAGTGACATTGCATTGCCTTCACGTACCACATCTTCTCCACGCATTCATGCATTGATGGACAGTTAGGTTGCTTCCATATCTTCGCTATTGTAAATAGTGCTGCAGTAAACATAGGGGTGCGTATGTTTTTTTGAATCAATGTTTTGGATTTCTTCAGATAAATACCCAGAAGTGGAATTGCTAGATCCTGTGATAGTTCTCCTTTCAATTTTTTGAGGGCCCTCCACACTGTTTTCCATAGTGATTGCACAAATTTGCACTCCCACCAACAGTGCACAAAGGCTCCCTTTTCTCCACATCCTCGCCAACACTTGTTATTGGTCCATTTATTGATGAGAGCCATTCCATCAGGAGTGAGGTAGTACCTCCTTGTGGTTTTGATTGGCATTTCTCTGATGATTAGTAACGTTGAACACCACTTGGAGCTTTTTAGTTCTTTGTCCTCCCATTTGTTGATTTTTGCTTTTGGAGCTTGTGCTTTTGGTGTCAACCCCAAAAAGCATTGTCAAGAGTCATGTCAAGAGAGCTTTCTCCCTCTGTTTCCTTCTAGGAGTTCTAAGATTTTAGGTACGTGCTTAAGTCTTTCATCACTGTGAGCTGATGTCTGTGAGTGGTATAAGACATTATAGGTGCCAACTTCATTTTCTGCATGTAGTTATCCAGTTTTCTCTACCTCTTTTATGGAAGAAATGATGTTTTCCTCATTTAGTGTTTTTGGCTCATTGTTTTCCTTATTCTATAAGTTGCTTATGTTTAATCTCTGCCTATTTTCCTATTGAGCATTACATATTATGGCAATGTACTATAACAAACTCTTAAGAAATACAATATTAGGGTGTTTCTTCTATAATTATTGCTGGTATATGATTGTGATGCTTTCCTGTTTCCTTCTAATTTTGTTTAATTTTTTTGCCTTAAGAAATTTTAAATTAATATATAGTTACATAACTTTGTAGGTTTTTTTTTTGTTTGTTTCTTACACCTGAAAAGATCTCCTTGTCTTTCTTCTTCAACATTTATAATATACTCACTTGTTTGATTATAATAATTTTATGTTCAAAAGAATCTAAGAAGTACTGTATCTGGATTTTTTGTGAGAAAGAGACTTAATATTTTTCAAGTTATCTGGCAATGCAAAATTATTTATTATATATTTGTTCATCCTTTTTCTCCAGGCATTTGAAATGCCACATTTGTAATATAAAAGTTTTTATATATTTATAAATTTGGATCTTATTTTGTCTTTTCCATCTATTCACCTATTCCTATGCCAATGACATGTTGTTTACATAGTTGTAGCTATACATCTTGCAGTCCTAGTAGAACAAACCCCCTTGTTTTTCTCTTTCAGAGTTTCTTGGTCATTTTGGGACTTTATTTTTCTTCATGAAATTAGCATTCATTTTGGTACATTCCACTCCATTAGTAATTTTATTTTCATTAATTCTATGGGAAATTTAATTAAAAATGTATTAAATTTATAGATTATGTTGGAAAAAAACAAATCTTTACAATATTGAGTCCTTCCATCTAAGAATCTGGCTTTTCACGCACTTTATTTAGAAAGTCGTTCTTAAACTTTATTTAGAATGTCTTTTTATGCCCACCAGTAAATTTTATAGTTTTCTTAATAAGGGTTTATAATTCTTTTTAGGTTTATTTCATGAATACTACTGCTTTCATTTCAAGGGGACTGTGAACAGCACAGTTCCATCCAAACCTGCCAATGATTATGACTGATGTTTAAGCATTTACTGATTCCTGTTTAGTCACCTACCGTGTTTTGTTATATCGCTCAAACGTTTTTAGTTGGGTTTCTTGCCTTTTGGGGAGTAGATAATTATGGCATTTGAAAATCATGGTAATTTGCTTGCTCACTTCCCTACATGTGCTCGTCTTCGAGTCTCATCACATGGGCTAAGAATTTCAGAGCTGTGTGAGGTGATGGGAGTGACAGAAAATACCCCTGCTTTATCTCACTGTAATAGAAGGCCTCTGAGTTTCACCAGTATGGGTGCTGCTGCTGCTCACCTTTTTGTTAGGCTGAATCACAGTAAGGAAATTTTATTCCTAATATGGAAATAGATAAGTTACATTTAATGGTTTTTTAATCATCTTTAGGAATAAATACACTGTTTTAGTCTATGGATCTATCAACATAAGAAAGTATAAAAGTGAATTTCCTATGTTAAGAGATCCTTGCTTTCCTGCAATAAAGTCAACTGGTTGTGTTGAATTATGCTTTTGATATCATGCTGGATTTGATTTGCTGTTATTTTAATTAGACTTTTTTCATTTTACTCCCAAATGAGATTGCTTTGTAGTTAGTGAGTGTGGGGGTGGATGTGTACTCACAAGTGGACATATGAAATCAGTTGGTTTTCAGAATTAAAGTTGTACTAGTTTCATAAAAGGAAATGTGAAATCTCTTTATTCTCTGTAACAGTTTAACTAATGTAGGACTGCTGGGTTCGGTGCATCTGTCTGGAGACGACTCCTGACCTGGTGCCCTGTGGGAAAGCCGTCACCTCAGGAATGTTCTCATCTGTGTGGTGCATTCTGTCACACCTGCTCTCAGTTACTCGTCTCCACTTCGTCAGTTTACGCCTGCTCTGTCCAGTCCTGAGGGAGTTTTCAACTCCCAGTTATGCTTGTGGTCGTCTTTCGTGCTTTTGTAACAGTTTACTTTATAGATTTTGGTTAATTATTGAGGGCAGGAGGGTTATGGTAGCTTCAATTCAAGGGCAGTGGGCTGCAGGGGTGGGACAGAGAAGTGAGGAGGCCCACTGGGGGGCGGGGGTCAGAAGGTGCCCGCAGAGGTGTCCCTCCCAGGCTGGTGAGACGGGGCACTCTGTCCACCCATCGAAGTGGACGTGCCCACCAGAGGAAGCCAGCATTTCTTTATTTCCAACAGCCCACCACTAGCAGACCAGCCTGCACAAGACGGGGCACCCACGGTGTTGGCTGCAAGTGTCACAGACCCCACCGTCCCCTCATTCACTCCTTCTTACATTCATCAGTTCTCTTGTGAATACGTGTTTGCTGTCACGTAGAAGAACAGTTTACTGGTACATAATTCCAGGGTTATAATCCTTTTCTGAAAGAATTTCTCAAGTTCCGAACCATGGACTTGGTTTTCAGAGCAGTTTTTTTCCTGAAAATCATTACTTTGTTTATCTATTTTTGTCATTTGTAATGACTAAAAAGTCTTTTTAAAAATAGATGTTCCCTATTTTAAAAAAACACACAATGCAGTATTATTTTCTCACATCCCATTGAGGATTCTACTTAGAATGTGAAAACGTTCTCTCCTGTGTCAGGGTCATGTGTTCGCTGGCAGCTACTTGTCCTCACACAGCCTTGTCACCATTTTTGGCTCTGATGTTCATTCTGTTTCTGAGGCTCTCTTGTTGTCTAGTCACATTAATAATGATTGAAATGATTACCTTAGATGGATTCCTCACGTTTGCTGGTGTGGTCTCCCCAGCACTTGTGTGGATTAGTAGTTACAGGACTTTTCACAGAGAATAAACTTTAAAAATTAAGTTTTACATTTAATATGTAAGGTAATTGAAAAGCTGTCTGCTGTTTCAGATTTACAGAGGAACAGCATTTTAATTCCTCTGAAGTAGGGAACATCATGTAGTCTCTTAAATAGTGTAGGCCACTTTGTATTTCCCACTTCTACTTTACTGGAAGCTTCTCTGGGCGCTAGGAGGGCTGTGGTCCTAGCTCCAGCTGCAGGCCTCACTGTGTGCGTGTCCCCATGTAAGTACAGGTGGACATGTTCAGGTGCAAAGCTCCATTGCATGTGTGCTGCACAAGCCAGGTGGGACATAGGGCATGCTTTACCTGAGGGGCTCTGGTGGCTTTTCTGAGACCCTTCTGTTTACTCCCCAGGGGCTCCCCATGCTAGCTTGGGTTTGAAAAGGTACTGCCCTGGCCCTCTGAGTGGCCTTCAGTGACCATGTCTGTGGGTCAGCCTTGTACCTGGACTGGACTTTGCTCCCTAGGTTTGCTCAAATTGTTGTTGTTCTTCATTTATGTGTTTTTAAAGTTGTCATATGAAAATGGGGCCTTTTTGTTTGTTTTGGTAGAGTTTATTGAGGTGGTTTACGTATCCCACAGATATTTTTACGAGTTTCCCAGTGCCAGCATTACCAGGAATGACCAGTCTGGATATTCTTGCCAATCACGAAGGGCATTTAGTCAGTTGGCAAGCGAAGAGGCAGGAGGTGCTCTTACTGAGCTCCCACCAGGTGCCAGGGAGCGCTGACTCCGAGGTCCTTGAAGCTGGAGGTAGGAGGTGCCCCTCCCTTGGACAGAGGCAGGGATGGGGCTCAGCTTGTCAGTACTGTGTTCCTTGTCGTGTGGCTCGTTAGTGGCAGGACTTGGAGAGAGTGCAGGTCTGGCTCCTCAATCCGTATGTTTTTTTCAACATTCTAACACTTTTGTAATGAAATTATTGAACCGCCGTAATTCTTCACTGAAAATGTAATGAGGACATAGTCAAATATTTATTAATGACTTACTCGAAAGTTATTTTTAAAAAAATAGGGTTTGCTTATTTTAGATTCTTAACCAGAAACACTGATCAAATTCTATCTTTGATTCTAGCTTCTAGCATAATAATAATTTTAAATAAATTGGTGTTATCAGTTATTTTAAAATTTTTGTGGAAACTATACGCTCTTTCCTTAGAAAAAATTACAAGCACACAAAGTATTATACATGATTTCAGGGGCTTTGTGAATCTCTCTGATGCTTATCCATGGATCCTGGAATAAAGTCTTGTCTTAGAGGGAAGGGATTGTCACCTTCATCACCTCTTTCAGTGTGACACTCTGTCCTCCTGAGATGGACTATTTAATGTTGGAAAGGCTCTCTGAATTTGAGAAGATGTTCTTGGATCCTGGTAGTTAGCGGGAATGTAGCTTTCTGAGACCTGTTTTTGTGTATTACCTAACATGCTCTGTCTTCTGAGATGAGCACTTAAGGTGTGTTTGCAGCACACATTCTCAACTGTGCTTTTCACTCTGTACTCTTTGGTTCTCCAGGCTGAATTATCTGCCCCTCCTTAAGATTTTCTCTGTGGCCACACTGGTCCTAGATGTTCCTGCATTAATTGCAGATGAGTTTGTGACCTCACAGGTAGTTCTTTATGATGTAGCAATTTATTTGCTAGTCTGGCCTTCCATTTGGAGAATTTCAGGTGGCACTTCCTTGCTTATGGGATACAGGAATCTCGCATTCTCCGTGCGTGAGTCTGGATTTGTGAGAATTACGGGCAAGACTTGTAATGAAAACTCTGCAAGCTGTTGTTGACTGCACATGCTGGGAAGAATCATTGCTGGTCTTCATGGGGGAAAGAATGATGTACGATTTATTTTCTCCATTTGCAAGGCAGGTGAGATAGGCCGTTCATCATTCAAATTCCTTTACACATTGGACTGTTTGGTGTCTCCTGATGTTAGTGCATCACTGTAATATGGGTAAGTCCCTGGACGAACCCGATGTCTCACTCTCTGTTTTAATGCCGGCCGTGCTTTTCATGGATCATGGCTGTGCGGGATTGATGTGCCTGAGAATTTGTGAGCTCAGCCTCTGCAGCAGCTCTGAGGTTAGTGAGATGCAGGACGCTTGGACAGGGGTCTGAGTTCATATGATACGAAGACTGGACTCCCCACCGAGACCACACACCAGCCAGGGGCTGCATGCAGCTCCAGCTTATCGTGTTTGGGCTGAACAGTGTTTGAAACATGCTCTGAATTGGTTCTCAACATGAAAAAATCAGGCAGCTTTACAGAAAATCTCAGGTATTTGTCTTCCAAGGAAGAATCTGAAGACCTGGCATCACCAGACCCAGCTTCTCGAGCTGAGTGCCAGCGCAGAATGAACCTGTCCCTCTTGCATCCCTGATGGAGACACTGAATCCCAGCGGCCATGCGTCATTGCAGGTCTGTTCCTTTCCTATTGTAGAGGGGAGGATGAGTGATTTCTTGTACTTACATCCTTGTCAAAAGAGGAAAAACAAATGACAAGCTGAGAGGGTAGCATATGGGACAGAGCGTATTTCTTTCCAAAGGTGAAGATTATTCCATGTATTTAATACGCAAAATATGTACAGTGTGTTTTTATCCAAAAACTACAACGTAAATACCATTATGTCAGCAACCACAATAAGAGCTGTGGTTGGTAGATGTATGGAAAACTTGTTTGATGAGAAACTTAATGATCCGAGAAAAGGTTCCAAATTTTTTACTGGGCTTGTTTTTGAATTAAAAAAACAACAAAAACATGAACTGTCAGTAGTACTGCTATAAAATTCAATTAAATTACAAAAATTGCCTTGCCATCTGAAACATTTTTCATAGATGGTGAATTTATTAAAAAGTATATAGTAGAGACAGAAAAAATTATGTGCTTAAAAATCATTTAAAGTTGGCAAGTTTAATTCCAAACAGAAATGTGAGCTCAGAGTGTTGAAGAAATGTCTGGTAATCTACAGGGTAAGTCAGAGGAAGAAGTTAAAATATTTACGCATGTTGTAGTGCAGCTGATGAAAGCCCAGATAAAACAGATACACCTGGTTACTATATAGTCATCGCTTGGGATCTGCAGCTGATGATTCCAGAGCCTACAGACACCAAAATCTGAGGGTGCTCAAGATGGGTTGTATTTACATACAACCTGTGCAAACTCTCAGCACTTTAAATCATCTCTAGTTTACTTGTAATACCTAATCCAGTGTAAATTGTGTAAACAGTTGTTATGCTGTTGTTGAGGGAATAATGACAAGAAAAAAGTCTGTATGCGCTCAGTACAGATGCAGCCATCACAGGCCTGACCACATGGCACACGTCAGCAGCAATGTAACGTCGTTTTGTAACGTTTTCAATCTGAGGGTGCAAACTGCTTATGTGCAGGGTCCTTGTCACAGCACGTTAGCATACTGTGTTTCCTGCTAGATTGTCAGCTCCTGAGGGCAAGTAGTTCTATCTTTCTTACCTCTGATAGCCTGGAACGCCTGTATGTAGTAGGTAACTAGTTCTTGACTTGAGTAATTCCTTTGTCTTATGGGCTGTAGGAAATCACTGACTATTAAATGTGAAGGGATTTTAGAAAATCAATACAGGCATCAGTGTGAAAGAGGAAAAACCACAGGCAAGCTTGCCCATTTCTTGAACCATTTAACTACAAGGTGAGACAGAGGGTTTCCAAATGAAGGCAGTAGCCTATGGAAGAGAGGTGGGAGACCCACATGTGGAGGAAGAGGGAGAGTAAGCAAGGAGATGCTCCGCGGTGTCTGGCTTGGGAGTAACGAGGAGATACGACTTCCAAGGACCCGGCAGGCCTCTCTGGTCGGAGCTGTTGGTTCCAGTGTGGCGACCTATTAGCAGACGGCTAGAGGGGCTGCAAATCACTGGCTAGAAAACTGTGGAAGGCAATCTCAGACTCCATGCAAGGAGGATGAACCCAGATCAGTAAATTATATGATGAACAATCTTTAAATTTCTCCTGCTGAATTTGATACACGGTTGGGTTCTATGGCACAGCCTGCAATTGCGATTTCTGTAAGAAAATTTATTGTCTGTTTATGCTTAAGTAGACAGTAGTAGTCTCATTTTAGTGACAGTGGGACTGAGGTGCTTATTGCCACACAGAATAGCAGTGGCCACTGAGTTAATTGGGAATGGGAGCTTCTACCACAGCAGAGAGCTTGTCCACGTGCTGCAAGATTGCAACACTGTCTTTTCTGACTCTTCTCCCATCACTTATTGTTCAACAACCATTGTCCAACGGCCACAGAATAAATACCAACCTGGTGCCCTCTGCCTCCGACCAGAAGACTTGACCTTCTTCACAAGACTTCACTTCTGTGTTTCTTAACATCATCGAGATCATAGATGAAGAGCTTCAAATGACACGTTGCCCATGACAACACCCATCATGCTTGTTGCTTTAGACAAGTTGGCCTTTCTTTACTGATTTTTTTTAGATGTAAATTGAGGCAATAATGAATTCATGAGAAATATGCTTACTAGAGAAGGGAGTTCAGAAATAAACCATAGATTATTTCTTTAAAGCATTCCTTAATATAAAGAAGAAACAAAAATCAAACCAAAATCAGGGTTTGTGGGATATCAAAAACAAACCATGAAACCAACACTTCAAAGCCTTGAGTTTTGTGATAATTAGAAACACTTGATGCATCTACCAAGTAAAAATTAAATAGGGCAAACAGAGGGGATCAAAACAAAAATTAAAAAGGCTGGAGACCAAACTTGGAGTCTGCATGTTACCCCGACTCCTAGTTTTAGTACGAACAAAGGGGAGTTGGGAGGTAGACTCTCATGGTGAAATACATCAAGAAGCTGTATTTCATACAACGTCAGACACTTATTTCCTGAACTCGTCCTAGAAAAGGTGCTGCACACCTTGTTGCTGAATATCACTGTGGTCCCTTTAGAAGGACTCCCCTTGGGAAGCTGTGCACCGATGCCAGCGCCTAGTCCACCCTCCAGAGCAGTTTTGGAACTCTTGCTGGAGTGGCCATCAGAGTTATCACCATCCCCAAAATCTGACAAGTAAGTTTGTGAATTTGTCACTCTGCACTTACGTTGGCAGCGCTGCACAAACAGCTTGGTAAGGTGTCATGTCCTTGGCAAGGTCTGATAACCTTCATGAACTTAATTGTCAGATTTTGGGGACGATGACAGCTTTGATGGCCATTCCAGAAAAAGAGTTCCAACACTGCTCTGAAGGGTGGACTAGGTGCTGGCATTGGTGCACAGCTTCCCAAGGGGAGCATTTTCAAGGTGACGACAGTGACACTCAGCAGTGAGATACGTAGCACGTTTTCTAGGATGAGTTTGTGAACGTAATTGTCCGACCTCATATGTTAGACGCTGCTATTTGTGCACGTGTGCTCTCTCTCCATCTCCCGCTCCCCCTCCCCGACCCTCCCCATCATTGTTTTGCTCACCGTGTAAGCAGTTCAGTGACAGTGGAGCCTCACAAGAGATTTAATTCCCCTCCTCTGCTCACTGCTCTGGAGACACAGGTCATGACATCCTTCTGATTTCCAGGTTAATGCTACTGTGAACTCTGGAGGCCAATTGAATTGGCTCTCAGAGGGCACAAGTGTCACCACTGACTTGTGCACTTACCTAGCACCAGCACATCATGCTGACACAGCTGGAAGCCTGTGTGGCACCCAGAGGACGCTCTGGCCAGTTTCTTCTGCAGAGGCTGCACTCGGGGCCCTGTACCGCGTCCCCTCACACTATACCTGAAGGGTGGGGCCAGGTCCTGTGATGAGCCTCATCTGCCCTGGTGGCGACTCAGGATGCACACGGGCCACTGTCTTTGTCACTTGAGTGGTGCTGTCTTGGACGCTAGTGCTAAGCTAGGTGACAGTGAGAGATTAAGTCCCTTAGGCAGTGTGTCTGCGTGTCACTTGTGAAGCTGAGTGCAATTGCCAGTGGTTAAATCAAGAAAGGAATCTGTTTCTTAAAAAAGCTGCTTCTATTAAGGGAGCATGTCACCGGCTGTGATGGACGTGGACACTTGTTTCCAGAGCACGGCCAGGAGCACAGAGCCCTTGACATTGTCAGTGCTTGTGAAATAATGTTCAAACTTAGCCACTAATGTACCGTCACGGTTTTACTGTTCTCATTTTCTCTTTAAAATGTAGCTAAGTTTAAAAATGTATTCTCCAAGAGTAGCTGGGAGTTGATCAACGTAATAGTTTGATGATGGGTTTATTTTTCTATTCTTTCTCCTATTGTGAATTTTTTTTTTAATGAATGAAACATTGAAAACAAAAATGTCTTCTAGCCAGATTTTTCAGTGGCCGTGCTCTTGTGCTGCTGTAGGTCTGACATTACAGCTCTTCTGCAGTGAAGTCCCTGGGTGGTCACATGCTTTTTATTGTATATCCCCATGCCTGTCTTTTGGGACTGATTGTCCCTTCCATTAATTTAGTCTTTACTGTATTTAAGGAAGAAAGGAGAACACACTGAATGGACACGTGGTACTGACTGGGTGTTTAGGGTTAATGGAAGCAGATGTGGTTTTTGCTGTGAAGGGGCTTCGCGTCTGCTTTGAAGGCAGGTGTGAACCACAGTAGGACGTGTCCTGTGAGGTTCATCCCTCAGCCCAGAGTTACAGCCTGAGCTCTTCCTGTCTCTGCAGGCCTAGAGAGTGTATCAGTTATAAACTCAACTCTAAAAACATTGAAAATGTTGTCAAATGTTGTAAAATGTATGAATTTTCCTTCAAGTAGTAACTGTTCCTAGTATGCGTGAGTATAAACCCGTATGTGATAGCGTGTGATGTCTTGACCTCTGGGGCTCACAGCACCCCCCACAGACGTAAACTACGGCCCACACCAGCTTGGTGTGCAGAGCTAGTCCCTGTCCCTGGGGTGGGTGCTGGTGTCACCACATTAATGCCAGGCCAGGTTTCATCTGTTGCCTTTTTATAATCAGAAACCTGAAACTGTGCTGTCTAGAAGCCTAACGTGCTGGTCTGTCACCAGCGCTGTCACACAGAGGAGACAGAAGACCGTCCACAGCACTCTTAACGCCTCGCGGTGGGAAACCCCGTCCTTCCTTCGGCGCTGGAAGCAAACGGGAAGCCACGTGGGATGCGTGTGAGCTGCGATGGGAGAGTGTTCCCAGATGCATTCTGAAAGCAGTGGCATCGCCGTGGACCAGACACTGAGCGCAGTGTCGCCTAACCCGTGTTTTGTGACTGGCGTCTCTGTAGAGCCACTTGTGCAGTTCCTAGCTCGGGACCATCCTCGTGACATCCCCTGAGACGCGGGGGTTTACTCCTCTGGAGGGTGTGGGCATGAGGCCGGGAGGCCGCCTCCCGCTGCCCAGCAGTGGCCTGTCGCTCAGACTCAGCGCCGGTCACTGCAACTCAGTGTCCAGGCCACACAGAAGGTGCATGGACTCCACACAATGGTGGCGCTCCGGAGCCCTCTCTGCTCCCTGTCCGGGTGCTAACCAGAACCCCCAGCGCGTCTTCGGGTGTTTGCTGGGAGCTTCCAGGAAGCGCTGTTAGAGACGGTAGGCCCAGCCCCACTCCGTGGCCTGTCTCCTGGGGCCCGTCACTCCTGACGCCCGTGCAGGCTCGTGGTGGCCATGCTGGGACGGCACAGGCAAGCACCACTGCCTCACAGTCCCTCCCCTCAGCTCCTGAGGCCTTTAGCTCCTGATGGCACATGGCAGGTCCTCGGTGTTTTGTCTGCCTGTGTTTGCTCAGAGTCCCAGGAAAGTAATCTTCCCAGGTGCCACGTTCCGGTCCACTGCTGCCAGGTCACCTGTGTGAGGCTCAATGGGGCGGTGTCCGTGGTTGGCCAGTGCCAATGAGTGACACTTTAGTTTCTGGGACGTAGTTGTTTCACGGCACCTTGGGCTTCATGTCCCTGGGGCTTTCTCCAGAGCAGCAAGCTGCCTGGTGACGAATGAAGCCATCAGGTGTCATCCAGGTGCAGCGCAGGCAGGCACGCTGCGCGTGAAAGAGAAGACTACCAGGTCGTGCTAGGAAATTGGATGCAAAAATGCCCAGTTCTCTGCAGATCCGCTTTATGCATTGCTTTGTTTTAAGAGATATATATTGTTTTTTGGTTAAAAATGTGGCAAAAAACTCCTCCGGGTATTGAATGAACTCCACCAACCTTAAAAGAGGCAGCCGTGTCGGGTTGACCAGCGTCCGCGCTGACACGTGTATGGGTCGTTGTGCGTGAGCGACGTGACAATCGTACAGCGGAAACCGCGGTGACTTCCGGCCCCACGGTCTGCGGTGTGAGAGCTGAGCATGCCCCAGACGTCGTGGGTTATCGTTTGCAGCCTCCTGTGTTTGGTGCTGGTGTCTGGCCTCTCCCGGTGAGGAGCGGGGCCCTGACTGGCCTCCCTCTGGCTTGTGCCCGGTCCTGCACTGCGGCCAGCTCAGACTGTGGCACCTGAGCTGCTCACTCCCAATGCCGGGACACGTGCTCCTGCGGCTCCCTCATGAGCGTGCGGCTCTGAGTCCTTGAAGAGAACCATACTAGGAAGAAGAGAACGGAGGAGGGTGCGTCCCTGGCGCTGGGCTCTTGGCGGCGTCTGTGACAGACTCGGCAGGGTTGGCAGCAGGTGGGTGTCGTAGTTGCTCACGTGCTGCTTGTGGCGTGTACTTTCTAACTGGAGTGTCCTCCACATGGGGCCAGGGGATGAAGACACAGCAGAGGGTTCTGACCCCGCCCCTCCTCAGGAGTTTTAGGACGGCCAGGGGGCGAGCAGTGAGCAGGTTCTCTGCCTGTTGCTATCCCTGTGGCCCGAGTGGGGCCGGCGTGTGCTGTGGAGTCCCGGGCACCACCCAGCTCTCTCGTCCCCTGCATGTAGCCCTCTGGTGACCCTCTGTGCCCTCTCACCTCCTTGGTACTCATCTGGGGAACCAGTGTATGCGGGGTGTCGTACTCCCTAGAGAGCACGGTGTGTGAACCCAGAACATTGAGCGGCAGGGGCAGGACAGGCATCTTGGCAGACGCTTCAGACCACAGTGTCAGCTGCCTCCTAGGCTCATGCCCAAGGCCAAGGCCGGCTCTGCTGATTTCCCACCTACGTGTCACCCCACTCAGTATCCCAAGGGGAACCACTTAGCAGGTGCTAGTTGGTCTTCTGTCAGTCATTGTCGACCTGGACGTCACAGTCTTACCGACTGAGAGTTGGGCTCAAGGTTGATTGATTACCATATGATCTCACAGTTACGTTTGCGTGTGCACTGGGAAGAGAGACTTGGTCAGTTGGTTGGATCCTTAATCAGTAGGGGAACATGAAAATCTGCCTCTTTTACTTAGAAATGAGAGAAAGAGAGAGAGAGAGAGAATTTTGTACCCTAGACAAGAAAGTGGAGGGAACTAATCTCTGTTGCAGTGAGAAATGTGTTGCAATAAACTAGAAATTAAAGATATTTCTTTAACTTTGAAATAATTTGAATGATAAAGACTTCACTTAAAATGATTTTTAATGACATGTTATAAACAAAGAAATAGTACAGTGGTCGTGTGTAACAATTTTAGTATTTATTTTGATTAAATACAATTAAGCTTTGGACTAAGTAAAATTGCTGGATAAGTACATAGATTGTACTTGTTTCTTACTATATAGGAGCAAAATACCTGATAAATTAAATTATACAGGGACTTGAATGCATTTTAAGAAAGTCAGCATTTGTGTGTACCTTTAATTTTGGTAAGTTTGAAGCACTGAAAGTCTTCAAGAGAGTTTAGTTGCATTTAAATTTTGTCTATTTAATAACAAACAACTATTTGTGTGTGTGGGGGGGTATCTGCATTGCTTTGCATGTAAAAAGGAGGGAAAATTAATATTTATCAAATATGTAGAGAGACAGCCATTATCCAATTTCTGTGCTCTGTTGCTTTCATTTCAAACTCTTTTCCCTGTGACAAGAATCTTCCCCGCTCCATTCCTGATTGCGTATGAGCGGATCAGGTTAATCTGCTTCAAAATTAATAATTTCTGTTGTTCCAGTCTGTGGTACTACACATTAACGACTGGCTGTTGTCTGAGCAAGAAAAAAATCAGGTTAGGTGTAAAATAAATGCAGTCTTGTTATGTTGGCAGATTAATTATTTAGGATATTGATTTTATATTTGGAAATAAGTCTGGATCACTGATACAAATTCAGAACTATGAATTTCAAATATAGGTGTGAAATGAAAAATGGGACAGTTTTATCTATTTAGCTCTTATAGCAAGGTCCCCCAAATACAAATTAAACTGATTTTTTTTTTTTGTAGCAAAGGAAAATAAGTAGAAGGAACAGGAGCACAGTCAGTCTTGGTGGCATCTCAGCTGATGCCATGAGTTCCTGAGGAAGGCTGTGCGAGTGACCAGTAGGCATTGTCACAGACTCTGGGGGGACAAGGGCTCTCACACATTTCTCAGAGAAATGGGACACCTCAGCCTCTTTCAGTCCACCCCTCGCGCTGTTCTTAAAGACTCAAATGGATTGCCCAGTCTTCAGGTCAATGGCAGAGTCCCTGTCATGTGACAGGCCTGAGACACAAGCAGGAGTGGAAAGATTAATTAGCTCTGCCCCTTACCTGAAGGAATTTCTGGTGCAGGGAAGACAGACACAGACGTGCAGATGCAGTCCCACATCAGTAGTAGCTTTGTCAGGGGTGTAGTGAGTTCCAGGATAAAACAGGTGATTTCTTTCAGTGTCATTTCAGGTTATGATGTCTTATTCCGGGTTCTGTGTAAAAATAAATAAATAAATTAAATGTTCTATTAATGGCAAGAGGGAGAGAATGTAAATGTGCCTAGTATGTCCCTCCACTGTCCGTTTGATATTTAAAAGACTTACGAGAAAAACAGTCCTAAAGGCACAGGGAAGATAAGAAACAAACTAACTGTGACAGAGAGAACAGCTGACCAGAAAAGACTAAAGCTGTTCTTGTTCGTTTGATTGTTTTTTCCTGTTTCTTTTTAAAAAATGTTTCTTTATTAAAGCGTAACAGAGAAAAATGCCCAAGTCAGATCTATGGATGTTTACAAAGTATAAGGGATACACCCCACCCCTAAAAAAAACCCTGGAATTTATTTATAAAAAATTGTGTATTTAGTCTTACATGTTTAAACATCAGTCACCTTCAAAGTGCTCTTCATTTGATCTAATACACCTATCGAGCCGCTTTTCCCACTGCTTAAAACAGTTTTTGAATTCGTCAATTTTGATGCCTTTTAGTGCTGCTGCCATTTTTGTTTCACCGCTTCCACATCGGCAAAAGGTTTCCCTTTGGAGACTTTTCATCCAGGGAAACCAAAGAAATTTGCTCGGGTGTGGTTCAGTGACTAGGGAGGGTGGGGCATGGGGGTCATGTCATTTTTGGTCAAAAACTGCTGACCACTCAGCGCGATGTGGGCAGGTGCGTTGTCATAGTGGAAGAACCAGTCATCTGTTTGCCACAACTTGGGGTGTTTCTTCCCCAAATCATGATGCGACCTTCTTAGAACCTCCAGATAAAACTTTAGTTGAGGGAGTTCCCTGGTGGTGTAGTGGCTTAAGGCTTTGGCGCTGGCGCTGTCGGCGCTGCGGCCTGGGTTCGATTCCCAGTCAGGGAGCTACCCACATACCAAAAAGCAAAAAAAAAAAAAAAAAAAAAAAAAAAAAAAAAAAAAAAAAAAAAAACAAACAAAAAAAACTTTAGTTGAGCGTTTGGCCCAGAGGAACAAAATCCAAATGCACAATCTCTCTCACATCTAAGAAAGATAATTCTGGGTTTGGGGGGAGGGGGTTTGGGCGGGTGGGAGTTCCCGTCTCATAAACAGGTAATGGTTAAAATGTTATAATCACCTTGACCCTTTTATAGCTTTAGTATTCCTAACAGTTCTTAAAACAAAGTGACTCTCTGGGGACATGTGGCAGGGTGACCTGAGTTGTGTCCATGTGTTGTGTGTGGTGCCTCACACCCTGTTGGACTTAGGCCTCTGTGTCAGTTGAAATGACATTTCGTAGGATCGTGCATTAAAGTAGGAAAAACTTTTGTGATCACACAGCTCTTTGCCCCTCACTCAGACAGTGGAATTGCACGGCGTGGGCGCTGGGCCGTGGCCTCGGGTGGGGCCGGTGTCCTCGTGCTGGAATTTCTCGGGAGGATGAAGTTGGACCTCAGACCTCTTCAGAGCCCGTGCCGGTGTGTGCACTGGGGTTAGGGCTGTGTCAGGAAGGCTGTACCCGGTGGGTCCGGTTCCCCGTCACCAGATTCCCCAGCAGGCAGGAGTCTGTTGAGCCCCCCCATCCTCTGCATCTTTCCGTCAGTGCTCGCTTTCTCACTTGCTTCCTCCTGGGAGCTTTCTGCTGTCTGTCACCTACACCCACCCTTTCCTCAAGCGGCCGGAGCTGCCTCTTCCACGTTGAATGACTCGGGTTTGCATCCTGACTCAGGCCTAGGGCCTTGCTCTGCTCCCTCAGCTGTCCGGGGGCAGGGGGCCTGTGCCCACGTCCCCCTCTGCAGGGACTGAGTGGACAATCACACGGTGTCAGCACAGTGCCTGCCAGGCACTTGTTTTGTGTGTCTGTCACTGGAGCTCTCCGGAAGGTTGACCTGCAGTCTGTCCCTGTGCTATGAGACGTTGTACAGGCTTCATGCTGTGTGTGTATCAAGCTGAGGGCGTGGGAAATGAGGCCCCTTCTGCCTCAGCCTGTCTGGGGACAGTGCACAGCTGAACTGCAGTGTGGCCAGGATGTAATAAGGGGGTATAGGAGGACACGCGGCAGCTGCAAAGGCCTCTCCCACTCAGGACCGCTCATGAATCCAGGTGTCACCTTCGCTGGGACCAGTGTGGCTGCCGTTTTAATTGGTGGGGCCACAGCGGGAAGCCTAAGCCCACCGGTGCTGTGACACCCATCCCCGTGCAGCCACAGCACCTTTGACCTCTGTCCCTTCTCCGAGGACATCCTGCTGGCACCATGTGGTGTGAAGTGATCTCTGTCACTAGGCAGACAGCTCCTGGGCATAAAGCTTTTCGTTTTTCTGTCCCTAGCACCTAGCATAGTACACAGCCCCACACTTTTCCAGTTAATAGTTGCTGATCTGGCTCCAAATACCCAGTCTGTTATTTGGATAGTTTGGTGGGGCGGTCTCCATATTTGTGAAAAGAATCCAAAGCTGGCTGTCACCATAAGAGCTGATTGTACCTTTCATTTGTAAAATTGAACGTTGTTCAGTGTCAGCGTGTCTGATGAGGTCCTGTGTAGATATGCTGGTGGTGAGGGGACAGAGGCAGAGCAGGCTGGGACCAGGGGTCTGATGGGACCCGTTGAAAACAGACTTTGCTGTGAGAAGCTCAGCTTGAGAATAATCATACTCTTTACAAGAAAATCAAGCACCGCAGGAGCTGACGAGGACCCTGCCCCTGATGTCCCATCCCAGCGGCTCGGGGGTGTCCATCGGACCACCACTTACCATTCGAGATGAAGACAGACGAAGTGCTCAGGTATCAATTACCGCCTGACAGCTGAACTCTTGTCTTCACTTTGCCCAACCCGAGACGCCTCACGGGTGTCCGTGTCCCTTGAGTGGAGAGAGTTCGACATAATTGTCTTCAAGTTCTAGGCTGGGCCTGAAATGGAAGCTCAGAGAGGTGAGGACCACTCGTCTGTGCTGATGCCACAGCTGTCTTAGAACGAGAGGTGCTCACGCCCGGTCCCCTGGGAACCTTTCTCACCAGAAATGGCATCTGCCCCAAGGAGATGACCACACGCACTAACACTTGTCCCAGGAAAACGGGACTGTGCTGTCACTCACGCTCTGTAACTCTAGACAACAACTTCATGTCCTGAACTAATGTCATACCCTGACCTTGCCGCATGCACTGTTAATGGAATTGGATTTTATAGATTTATCCTGACTCAGGAAAACTAAAGAATGGGAAGGAGCAAGATGTCTTAAATTCCCACTGGTGTGCCTGACACTGCACGATCGATTGTACTTGTAAGCGAAGCAGGTTGGAGGCGCAGACCCTTGGCTGAGCCCCGCTCAGACGTGTTTTCACACTCACAAGAATTTCTAAGCAGAATGCCAGCGGTAGAGGCACATGCAGACCTGGGCCTATCTGTCTGCAGCCACAGGGGGAGAGCCCGTCCCCACTGGGACAACGGGACTCGTCTTTGCCCACGAAGCGGAAGTGGCAGAAGTAGAGTGAGGCTCAGTCGTGGCAGGAAGATCACATCAAAAACCAAAGTAGAGCACTTTGAAATGCGGTGTGTAAGGACCTCGTTAACCAAATTCTTCTTGACACTGTCGGTCAGTTTTGTGTGACCTCAGGTCTCGGCAGGATTGTGAAGAGGCAGAACGACGTTATGCACCGATCTCTGAACAGCCCCTCTTCTGCCAGGGTGGCCAGGGTGGTGGGGACGGGAGGCGGGGGCACCCCATGGCAGGCTCAGCCCCTGCCCCTGAGCGTGCAGCCGGCCAGAGTGCCTCCCCTTCCTGAGACCCGCGTGGCCCGCTCCTCCCAGCCTGGTCACGCTGCAAACCCACCCATTCCCGGAGCTCGTTTGGGCCTGGAGGCGGGCAGGGGTGCGCCTTCATGCGGCTCCTGTCGCAGTGGGTTGGGGGAAAGTTAGACCAGGTACCGCCGGTTTGGCACCTCAGCTCTCAGCCCGCAGAGGAGGGGAGGCGGTTGGTCGGTAGACAGAGCCCTGCGGTGTACTGCCTCAGCTCGTGCTGTCTGACAGCCTCACGCTCAGTGACATCCTGGGGCAGCTTGGCCATCGTGGGAGTTCTCACCAGGGAAGTTGGCAGATGCTACAAACCAGGCTGCCCCCGCCCCCCCACAGGACAGTGTTCCCTGCAAGCCCCGTCTTGTCACACTCACAGCAGAAAGCAGCCTCACTGCGCGTGCCTGTGGCCCCACGAGAACCTGGCTCGATGGCAGCAGTGAGCACGTTTGGGTACGCACCTTCAGCGTCTGCTCCCGAGAAGAGCGGCAGACCCCACATTTGCTTCATGTGACAGCAGCCCTGTCATTGTAAGCCTCAGAGACGTGGACAAGCCTGGACCGTGCGTGTCACTGGCGGGGGACGTACTGATGGCAGCTGTCTCCCCATCCTGTCAGCGTGAGCCTCGCCCTGGCCTCCCCTCTGCCTGCCGAGTGGACACTGTCCTGGTGTCTCCATATCTGCTCTCATTTTGAGGGAGCGGCTCTGAGCGCCACAGTCCTGTTCTCTGCAAGTCCTGCCTTTGTGAGCACCACTGTCAGGACGGGGCACGAGCTTCTGAGCCTCTGTGTTCTCAGGCACCTCCTCAGGTTGGCAGTCAGAATGTGTGTTTCTTTGCGTATAGTGACCTTCGTGTCATGGAATGAAGCAGATGTGGGTTTAAGGTTTAGTCCCACCACTTACCACCAACTTGGGCAGGTTACATAACCACTGAGAGCTTCAGTTTCCTCATGCTAATAATAGTAATAATAATAGTAATAATAATAATAATAATAATAATAATAATAATAATGATGATGATGCAGCATACTTCCCAGGGATGCATGTGTGAGTTTGTGGAGAGTTAAGTGAGATAATACAGCTATCTAAAGTGCTTAGCGTAGAGCTGGGATTTTGTCAGGGAACTTTCATTAGTGCAGTGGTCCCCTAAAAATGAAAGAGCCTCAGAGGAAGGCCACTGCCTTCACTGGAAGCAGTGACGGAACACTGGGGTCCTCGTGGGCGAGTGGAAGGAGGCGTGTCTGAAAAGTGGGCAGGGACCAGCCGTCGCCTTCCCATGGGAAGGGCCTGGATCTCAGCCTCAGGGATGGGGAACTAGGTGGGCATGGCATGAAGATGGCACGTCAGGGTCATGCCTGAGGTTTGTCACTGTTGGCCATCGGGAGGTGAATCGGAAGTTTGGGAATTTAAGAAGGACTAGAGCTGGGGACTAATGAATAACCAAGAGAAAGGGTGATGAGACCTCAGAGCAGGACAGTGGGCCTGGGGTAGACAAGGGAAAAATAGAAGGCCACTCTTCATGGTTCCTCCTCCTAAACGTCACTGTCTGTGTCCCATTCTTTGAGAGCACTGCCACATGACTGGTAACCTTTCTGACACTGTAATTTGACCCAGAAGTTCTTTTGCTTGGGATGCTTACTGTCAAGTCCCCACAGAAGACCATGGGTGATTAACTGGGTCTCCTGTGCCTGAGTGCAAGGCTCAGCTGGCACGAGTGGTTTGGGCAGGGACTGCCGGCTCCTCTCCTGGGGAAGGAAGCTACCCCGTTTGTCTGCGGCTCAGGCGAAGCCCTGAGCAGTTCCGCGCACTGCGTCCCCGTGGGTACTGGACCTGCCTCCACCCCACAGCGCATGCCTCACAGAGCGTGTGAGCTGACCGTTCTGTGCTGTCAGAATACAGGGAAGTGCTTTCATTAAAGCAGTTTTATCTCAGAGGATGTCAGATGTTTTTGTCTGGCTCTACTTCTGATATTTTCCCCCGAGTGCTCCAAAGTCAAGGTGAAAGCTTACAAAAAAAACTTGTTTAAAAAGCAAAGACAAGAGTTAAGCACAGACATATGCTGCCAACTCACGACAGAGAGGAGAGGGCAGGAAGGTGTGGATGGTGTCCCTGGGCCCTTGCCACCCATGGGCCACGGGTGATGGGGGGTGGGCGTCTGGAGAGAAGGGGGTGGGCAGACAGTGGGGAGGACCTCACCACTTGGTGATGGAGAGGAAGCGTGGCAGAAGCCCAGAGGAGCAGGAGACTTTTCATCTGTCTGTGTCTTCCGTGTGCCCACCGGTTCACTGCAGTGGTCACTGAACTCCTGCTTCCTCAATGCACAGGGCGTCACACATTGATTTGACGTGCACGTAATGAATGCCAACTGTGTGCTCAGCCCCTTCTACCCAGAGTGGGCATGTCGCAGCGTGTAAGACGACCCCCAGGGAGTTCACAGGCAAACAGTAAGCAGTTAAACTGCAAACATGGTACTGGTGTGCATAACGTTAGTATTTATATGTAATGAATGTGTGCTTTGTGTGTTTGTGTTGTATTTGGTACCTGTTAATCCATAACCTGTTATATGATATATAGAGCTGCCATATAATCAGTGACATGTTGCAGGTGATACTATATAATGCAATGACAATAATTGTGTCTTCCTTCCAAATACCACAAATGGCTTAAGAATCAGAGTTTGTAAAAACCTCTTGAAACACAGTTACTCTCTGTAGATGCGAGTCACGTTTGCTCAGCCGCAGGTCCTGGGGTAGTTCTGATTGAACTTCGAGGTGCTCCTGCCCCGTTTTGTAGGCCCTGCCTATAGAATGGTGCCGCTTCGTAGACCACACAGCTGAGTTTGGAGGTGCAGGCGGGGGCTGCAGCCAGCATGGACGTGTGGTCTTGGGCACTTTGTGATCAGTCCGCTTCATGTCTTAGCCCGCGGCTGCCCCAGCGCTCACATGTCCTGTGATTATTTGTCTGCACTGGAGAGGCTGGAGCGACGCTAGGTGCCTAGGACGCGTCGGCCCCTGGCAGGTGCTCAGCGCCTTTGTGGACAACAGTGATGGTTTGGCCACACGCTAACCCTGGGGGGGTGGGGGCCTGTCGCCTGTTGTGGGACTGCTGGGAGGACTAGGAGTCTGTGCTCCCACTGAGCTCCGTGGTGTTAGTGACCCGGACAAGAAGGGCGGGACTGCTGACTTAGAAGTGGGAGCAGGCGTCAGGGACCGTGACTCGAGGTGCTGTCCCTTCTTCTCGCTGCCAGACTGTCAGAAAGCAGTTTTGACATTGGAAGGGCACGACGTGAAGAGAATGATTTTCTAGAGAAAGAACGGGGACTTTTGAAGGCAGGGTCCATGGAGGGTCCCCAGGTGGGCTGCTGGGCGTCCTTGGGCTTCTGAGGCCGCAGACAGGCATTCGGGTGGTTTTCACATGCACATGGTGGGGAGGGCGAGAGGAAACGGCGCACAGCTTTCATGGCACCACAGGGGGTCTGTCACCCGCGGGTACCAGGGAGACAGCTGGGCTCAGCCCGGGTGCTCTGTGCGACCTCCAGCAGGCACTCCACCTGTGCGTGCTTGTTGCCAGGAGGGGAGACGCCGACCTGTCCTGCGCTTGACACCAGGGCTGTTGCGGGGGTCACATGAGGTGACGTGTTAGTTAATGAGGGGAGTCAGGTGATGATGTGTGTGAATAAGTGTGACATGACTACGGAGAACACCTACTATGTGCCACGCACAGTTTTAAGAGCCTCATGCACTTCGTCTCATTTAATCTTTACAATTAGTCTGTGAAATGGAATTATTGCTTTTGCATGTGGAGAAACAGAGCAATGGAGCAATTTGTGTAAAGTCACACAGCCGTGAGTAACCCCCTGGGACTTGAGGTTCTGCCGTCCAGTCCTGAGCTTAGGCTCTTTGCAGCAACGTCGTACCGCCTCTCAGAGGCTGTCAGACGTCGTGCCACGTGACCAACTTCGTAAACAGTGGTCAGCGGAGCTGGGCTAACCTGGACAGATTGAAATTTTCAGTTACTTTTTGAAGTTGGCGATTGCAGTGGACACTGGGAACCTCAGGTAGCACTGGAGGAAACGCAGTGTAAGCAGCACATCTGCCGGCCTCAGCCCCGACGTGCTGCACGCGCTCGGTCATCAAGGAGCACAGGCCCGAGGCTCGCCCATAGCGCAGAAGCCACCTGGCCGATTGGCCCTGCCTTGCTTGGCCGAGCCGGTGAGGAGGCTCCTGGGCTTGGCCCTGTACCACCGAGCCGCGCAGAGAGGCTGCTGGGCTGCTTTCTTGGAAGGCGGCGGGCGTGCGTGTGGCCGTGGCCCCCACTGTCCAGAGCAGCCTCAGGGCTTGAGCCCCAGAGACTTCAAGAGGGTGTTTGCCGTGGCAGCGCAGGCTTGTATTTGCTCTCACGAGTTTACGTTGCGTGTGCTCCGTGTCAGCAGTGGGCTCCTGGTGCTGGATGATGTGCAGAGCAGGAGGACCGGAGAGCTCAGGGGGTCCAGCCTGGTGATGTCCCAAGTCAGAGAGAACTGGAGAAGACAACGTGCTCCTTGGAGCAGAGTGCCCTCCTTGCTGGCGTCTCAGCTCCCTGCTGACACTCGGAGCCGGAAGGAATCTCAGGTGCCACCCCGTCCGGGGTCTTAGAGCTGCAGGCCCCATTCAGGGAGGATCTGTGGTTTTCATCTCCTCAGAGTGGTCTGGGACCCTGGCAAAAAATAAGAACTAATTTAGTCCAAAACCAGACTTAGAAAAAAACTAAATTAAATGTAATCCTTCTGGAAGCGGTGTCTGCTTGAAGGAGCTCTTCAGGAGATACACGAGTAGCAGCCTGCTGTCAGCCACTCTCGCATCCTGTAAAGGTCCTGCGTTCGCTTATTGCAATCTCCAAGGCCTTCAGATTCATTTACTTAGGCGCCGTCTCTATGGTGACGGGCGGGGAGCAGCTGGTGAGGAGCGCCTCCAAAGTGAGTCCTGGGGACAGGGACGTGTTGCCGCAGAGCTGTCTTGTCCTGCACCAAGAGTCCTGGCTCCTGGACCTCTCCCTGAGCTCTGTGCTTTGAGCCCTTTGTCATCATGCTGGCCCCTCCCCACACACTGTCCAGTCTTGCTGGACCGTCACGCTGCAGTGGGGCCCACCGCCTCCCAGGTGTGCGGGCGCGCAGGCAGGCGCTTCTGCCCCCTGAATCCCACCCTGGGCTGTTGTGTAACAGCCCTTAGAGGGATGACAAATTTCAGTGTGACTTTGATAAGGGCACAGGGAAGTTAGGTCACTGAGCAAAGTGGCTGTAGAACTGAAACTGTATCCTAAGTCCTTGAATCTCAAGAACCGTGTTTGCTCAAGTTTCTACACCATCTCACGCCTCCTTTGTGAGACGGAGGTGCTACGCTTCCCTCGGGACCACACAGTTCCTAAGACCAGTGTGTTCAGGGAGTGGCGAAGAGCACAGACGAACCTCAACTCCGGCCTCTTCTCCCGTGATTTTCTCCCCTTTCCCCCATGGGATGCAGAAATGTTCAGGTGTCAAACCTGAAGGAGCACATCTCTGTCATGCTGCGAGTGGGGCCTGGGCTGGCACAGAAGTGTGTTTGCACATCTGAGAGTTCAGGGGTTGTAAAGTGACACCTCAGGTCCCTGCGGTGGCACCTCCTTCCACAGGGAAAGGGTCCAGCGGACCAGGCAGCCCAGCTCCCGGGTGCAGGCCTGAGGTCTCCGATATGCTGCCGTTTCCCGTTCACTTGGCTTTTGACTCCCCATCTGTAGGGTGTGATGTCTAGAACCGGGAGGAGGAGCACAGCGCACACAAAGTCGCGTGGACGATCAGCTGAGCAGATACTCCGCCGTGACCGGATGGGCCTTCAGAGAACCGGAGTGTCGGTTTTGTGTCCATAGGAGGCTGTGGGGGTTGCAGACCCCTGACACTCTTGAGTATTGTCAGAGCTGCAAGGTGAGATGGGCCCAGGTCACACGTCACATCCAGGACCCAGCCTCGGATGATCGAGGATAGGGCGTGTGCTTCCGGAAGTTCTCCAGCAGCTGACCAAGTGGCTCTGCCGGCTAATAGGCCTTCACACGGGATGGAGCTTCCTCACGAGATGCCTTAACAGCTAAGGAGGACGCCGGCCCCGGGATGGCTGCCTGGAGGAGTAAGCAGTTTGCTGGGGCGCACAGCAGGGCACCGAGGGGCAGCCTGTTTGAACTTGTAGGGCCCACATGCTTTCAAGGACGTTTCCACGTTGCCAGCACTGCCGCCAGCCAGCTGTCTGGTGAACCCTAGTGAAATGCCATTGAGCTGTCATTTTAAGGGACACAATTTCTTACAGCTGTTGCCCGCTAGGGATGTGTTCTTAGAATGTGAAACAGGGTTTCGTTCTAACCCGCCCACTTAGTCGTTTTGTGACTGGAGTCAGGGTAAGTTCCCTCATCTGCAGGATGGTGGTGAGAGCGGTGGCCGTTAAAAGGACGAAGGGTAGTAAGTGAGTTGATACACACGAAACACTTTGGACAGTAGTTACTGTGGGTGGGATTCCACAAATGTTGGGCGTTACTGTTTTTCTTAATTTTCAGGGTTTTCTAAATATTTCAAAGCCAAACCTTAAATCATCACACTATTACAAACCACTGGTCTATTTAGAGCCCAAGTTTAGCCATATTAGATAAAATCACACAATGCGTTTTATGTGCGTAATAGCTTTTCCGGTCCCAGCTTCCCCTGTGATGGGACACTGTATAAGCGGGACTGTCCTTCTCAGCAAACCTTTAAAGTAGGTTGATGAGCAGCTTCCCTGAT
Source organism: Lyroderma lyra (assembly GCA_004026885.1). NCBI lineage: Eukaryota > Metazoa > Chordata > Mammalia > Chiroptera > Megadermatidae > Lyroderma > Lyroderma lyra. The sequence continues at coordinate 29,854 of PVJL010008789.1, forward strand.
GGGAGGGGAAGCTCACCTAGCACACATCAGTCTTTAAGATCGTTCCACCGGTGAAAGATGGGCCTTCCCTATGTAGAGAGGCCCACAACCCAGTCAAGGGCAAGGTCAGATACAGAGTGGCTGGGCTGAGACTGACTTTTGGTTTTCCTAGTTTAATTTTGTCTTCTTTTCCTTGTAAGGAAAACTGAATTCAGTAACAAACAGTGGGAAAAGAGGCATTTCACCCAAGTAACCTGCTTTGTGGAATTTAAAAATGGCCGTACCTTCGTTCTACAGCTTTCACTGCAGCACGTGGAAGAAGGAAGTGAAGCAGTGAGCTTACCCGCTGTGTTCGGTCAGGGGGCTCATTTCCTCCCAGAAGCTTGAGATTCTGGATTCTGCAAAGTTGTCTGAACTTCTGCTTGCCACTAGACACTCAGCTGTCCTTCAGAGTGAAGACACAGCCTCTTACGCTGGTCTTGGGGAAGGAGCCCTCGCTCAGGCTGCAGGTCACCGAAGCGCTTTCACTGCATGGTGCTCCGAAGGTCACCTGACTCAGCAGGACCCTGAGGAAGAGCATTAGACGTTCAAAGTGCACGAGTGTCCACGAGCCAGGTTTCCAGCTTACGAGCCTGTGCCAGGGGCTTAAAGGAAAGCACGCAGCTGTGCCGAGAGCCTGCTGTGCAGTCCCTTTCCCGGTGAGTCCGTGCGTCATCGTCTGCAGTTGTGCGGCATCGTGCAGGAGTTGGTCCAGCCATTCTCCTGGAGGCATCACTGTGACCTGAGAGTGGACACTGGCTTACAGGAAGTGAATTCCGTGGACACAAGCTGACTTCTAGAGCTTACAGGTGTGACTGCATGAAACCCCTCCCTCGTTGTCATCGAGACCGATTTTCAGACACTTCTGTGAGCAAAGCCCATTTGGCACATCTGCAAAATGCCAGTTAGCTCCTCTCAGGGGTGGACCGGGCCCCTGTGAAGATGCTGCATTCTTCCAAGGTGACTGCTCTGTTCGTGTCCACACACCTCAGCCACTCTGATTCAGTGGCCTTTCTTCAGACAACCACCTGTTTGTCTTCTGATCAGCTCATTCAGGTGGTTTGCTGTGTAGACGTGGCTGCCACTGCGTCGGCTCTGCCTCATGTTACACCCACGTGCCTCCTGTCTGAACACTGCTGTGCAAAGTGATGGTCGCCAGATGCAAGGGGGACTGGGGCACTGGGTGAAGCAGGTGCAGGGACTAGGAAGTGCGGATTGGCAGCTACAAAACAGTTAACAGGTATGTGCGTACAGCCCAGAGAATACCGTCACTAACGTCATAATAACTGTGGATGGTGCTAGTTATGTAAAGGTCTAGCCACTGTGCTGTACACCTGACACAGGTATCACATTGAGTATCAGCTGTAATTGAAAAATAAAAAAATTTAGAAGAAAGAAAAAATATTCCTATGTGAAAGTACGGGAGACAGAATCTGCCATCAACACAAAAATAGGAGTCTTCAGCAATGTTTTCAGGTTATTTTTTAGGATTGCATATTGTTCAAAATGACTTTGCCATTTTACCAATTACGTCCTTGAGCATTTAGGGTAGAAAAGAAAAGATGAGAAATATGTTTGCAAAGAATAAGTTATATAAAAGAGGGAGATTAGCAAAAGTGACCAGATAGGCAGGATATTTGGGAATCTGCAGACTATGCATGAGCATCTTTCGTTACTCAACAAAGTGGGTAAGTGGCACATTGATCTTCACAGGACAGTCACTTGTGCGTGCTCTGCCGCCCTCTCATCTTTATGCCAATACGCTGTGCTGTGCGGAACTGGACCCTCCAGCAGCCACTTGTCACAAGGAAGCAAATCTCAGCACCGACGTCCTGATACTGACCTGCAATTCTGTCCCGTTGGAACAGGGAGCAAGTTGACATCCTTCCTGTTTTCATGTGACATATTTTCATTGCTAAGTATCAACTCGCTGCGAGCAATAGTAATGACCTTTGAATACGATAAAAAGAACAGTAACAACGTAAATATCCAGGTTTCTCCAACCAGTTTAGGAAATAAGCATTGTGAGTACGTGTGGAGGTTCCTGTGTGCCCTCCCTCACTTGCACCCCTCCACTTCACGTTTGTATTTCTAAATGATGTATTGTTTGATGTTTTTGAAATTTGTATAAATGGAATCACACTATATGTATTCTCCTGTCATTTACCTTTTTTGTACAGCATTGTGTCCCTGAGACTGATCATTTCTGGTATATGTGGCTCTAATTCAATCATTTTACTTCTGGAGCTTTTTTCATGTAGGATTATACAAAAACTTAATTCCCTACAGTTTATGAATGTTTCAGGGGGCTCTTGTTGTTGTTGTGGTTACAGAATACACTGCTGTAACTATTCTGGTGCATTTGTGCAAGATTTTCTCTGGGATCCGCACCTGGCAGTGGGATTGCCAGGTGTAAGGTAGGTGCGTCAGTGCCAGGTGTAAGGTAGGTGCATGTCCCTCCGGACCAATGTTCCTGACCCTTCCGCGTCCACACTGCATGTTCTCTGCAATCTTGGGGCAACGTGCAGGGCTTACTCTTACTTTTCCTGATGATTAATGAGTATTTAAAAAAATAGGTATTAAACTTCACTGAGGGCTGCTTCTGCATCAGTTGAAATAATCATGATGTTTTTCTGCTACAATCCATTCACGTGGTGAATTACATTAATCGACTTTCTAACATGCTATTTCTGGGAGAAACTCCATGTGATCATGGTGTGTTATCCTTTCACTTACTGTTGGAATCGTTTGCAAGTGCTCCGTGTTGGAACTGTTTCTGTAACCCCACGTCCTCCCCCACACTTGGTTAGGACTGAACTTCTTCTGGGTTGGTTCTTCTGGTCAGGTTTTGCCATCAGGATTATGCTAGTCATGAAGTTCCTTTGGTCATATTTCCTTTTTTTTTCTTTTTTCTTTCTTTCTTTTTTTGTAATTTCTGTAATGGCTTTAGGAAATAAAAATTGTCATAGGATTTCTTGGTTAAATGATCTCAAGTTGGTGTTTCCTTTATGAGAAATGCTTTGACATCTGATTGTATCTATCAAATGGTAACAGAATTCTTCAAATTTTAAGTTTCTTTTTGTATCAATTTTTGGTCAGTTTCTAAGAATTTTTCGCATTTCATTTTAGTTTTAAAATGTATTGGTGTAAAGTTGTAATATTATCTCACGTATTTAACCTCTGCAGTATCTGTTATGTATATTTTTCATTAGTATCTTCCTTATTTAAAATCTTACCTGAATTTTGTCAGCTGTGTTAATGTTATCAAAGCTTTTTTGAGTTTCACTGATACTCTCTATTGTGTCTGTATCTTATAGCTCATTATTTTTGGTTTTAGATTTTTTATTTTGTATATTCCCTATAGCTTTTTTTCAGTTCTTTTTCTAATTTCCTAAGTTGGACATTTAGCTTATCTATTTTCAGGACCACTTCTTTATATAAAAGTATTTTTAAGGCTGTAAATACCCAGCAAAGAAGTGGTTTAACTTCACTATGCAAATTTTGATACGTAGTATTTTATTTTTTTCATTTTATTTTGTTATGATTAGAACACTTAACGTGAGACCCACCCTCTTACTATATAACACAGTGTTTTTGAAAGTAGGTGCAAAGTTGCACAAGAGCTCTCTAGACTTACTGTCTTACTTCACTGATGCTTCATACCCTTCTGTTTTAGTACCTCTAGATTTCCCGCTCCCCGAGCCCATGGAAACCTTAATTTCATTCTTTGATTCTTAAAATTTGAGTATTTTATAAGTGGAATTATGCAGTATTTTTCTGGGACCGGCTTTTTTCACTTAGCATAATGTCCTACAGGTTCCTCCATGTTGCCACAGGTTGCAGAATTTCCTTGTTTTAAGACAGAATAGTATTGCATCGTGTGTGGGTCATGGCGTCTTTATCCAGTCGACTGTGAATGTACATGCAGGTCGTTTCCAACCTTGGCTGTTGTGAATGAATAGTGCTGCGGCGAACGTGGGGGTGCTGCTGTCTCTTCGAGACCACAATTTCTGCACCTTCACATAAATACCCCCCAAGTGGGGCAGTTCTATTTTTAATTTTCGAAGGAGCTGCCGAACTGTTTCCGATAGCAGCTGCACCATTTTGCATTCCCCACAGCCCTGTACAAGGCTCTTACTTCCTCGCATCTCGCAACACTGTTGCCGTTTGCCTTTTTGGTAATAGCCACCCTGACAGGTGTGAGGTGACAGATCACCTGGTTCTGACTTGCTTCCCTGACATTTAGGGATGCTGAGTCTCTTTTTAAATAAGCCTTTTGGCTATTTGTATGTCTTTTATGGGTAAGTGTCATCCAAGTCTGTAGCCCATTTAAAAATTGGGTTATTAATGGAGTATTTGCTGTTGAGTTGTAGGAATTCCTTATATGTTTTGGATGTTAACCCCTTATCAAATACATACTTTGCAAACATTTTCTCCCATTTTGTAGGTGCCTTGTCACTCTCTTGCTTGTTTCTCTTGTTTGGCAGAGAGGCTCTTTAGTTCATTGATTGGTTGATTGATTCACTGTCTATTTTTGCTTCTGTCTCCGATACTTTTGATGTCATATTCATGCAGTCACCACCAAGCCCGATGTTAGGCAGCTTTCGCTCTGTTTCTTCTAGGATTTTTATGGTCTCGGGTCTTAGGTTTCCGTCCTTAGCCCATTTTGAGTTGATTTTTATGTCTGATGTAAGGTAAGAGCCCAGTTCACCCTTCCGCATGTGGACGTGGACTTTTCCCGTCGCCTCTTACTGAAGAGACTGTCCTGTGCCCATGTGGACACACAACACAGCTCTTCTGCCCTGCAGGGAGGCCGGAGCTAGCGGCCCTTTCCCTGCGTGTGTCATGTGCCCCACACGGGGGTTCTGGGAATGGTGTCCCGTCCCTCCCGCCCAGCTCTGGTCAGCCTGGGATGCAGCAGCCTTTCTAATAGAAATTCTGGGTTTCTCATCAGGGAGTTTGTCTGAATTGCTGATGAAGTGAAGTGTTTGTGGAGGTGAGGAGGGGTCCGGTTCCCCACTCACCGTAGTGCTGACGTCACCGTGATGTTTTGCAACTTTCATTGTGGTTTCTGATAGACACGAGCCGAAACGCCAAGTGACAAGCTTTATTTGGGGAAAAAGCTGCCGGGCTGTCTCACAATGGGAGGGCAGCAGCTCCGGCCCTTGGGAGTGAAGTTATAGAAGTAAAGGGGTTGCTAGACACCAGGTGGGGGGAGGAATAGGTTGTTAGGCAAAAGGCAGCAGGAGGCATATGTGGTCACTGCTGATTGGTCGGGAATAGGTTTCTATGTACCGGGCTAAGGTACGGGCTAGGTGGTCACTGCTGATTGGTCGGGAATAGGTTTCTATGTACCGGGCTAAGGTACGGGCTCGGGCAAGTTTCAGCCTCCGGAGCCAAGTTCTTGTTTCCCGGCTAAGTTGTCAGGTTCCCAGGCTGCGCTGAGTTACGGGGCCGGGGGAGGGGAGGGCGGAGCAGGAGCCATTCCATAGTGAATCCGTCAGTTTCTTGTTTGACCCGGTGGTGGTTTATAGACTTTAGGTTTGAAGTGTTTTAATGTGTTGATTCGTGATTTCTACCTTAATTGCAATTTCATCAGAGACCAGTCATTGATATTTGCTGAGGTTTGCTTATGGTTGGTGCAAGATCAATTTAGAAACAGTCCCTGTGTCAGTTGTTGGTCACAGTGTGGTGCACCGGGAGGTCGAACACAATGTGACAATCTTGGCGCGATTCTTCTGGTGAAGACGGGAAAAGGTTTCCATCTCATCCCTCGGTCACTTACCTTAGAAAACTTACCTGTAACTACTTTCTCGTCTCTCTGAAACACATGTAAAACTTTTGGGAAACTAGATAGGCCTTCCGGCAGCTTTAAGGTCCAGGTTAATACATTTCTAAATTTCCAGAAATAAAAAGAAATGTTGAAATAATTTTTCTTCGGGATTTTTATTTCTGATTTTTTCCCATGGAGCCTGTACAGAACCTGTCTCCGGGAAATTTGAGAGACGCCCCTTGCCTCGTTTCGGAGGTGTTACGCACGCCTCGTCTGAGGGACTCTGCCCTCCGCGCCCCTCTGCCGCTGGATTCGCCCTCCCCGTCAGCCGAGACCCCGTCCGCAGGCCTTGGGGTCCACTTGCAGGTTCTGCTCCTCTGAGTCCCTCTGTCCCGTTTCCTCGATCCCTCCGGGACCTCTTCCACCCCCACTCCCTCCCACAGGTGCCCTTCCTCTCGGTGCCTCCTCGCTCTGAGGAGCCCGAACTGGCTTGGAGTCGGAGTCGTAGGGAATGTGTCTGCTGCAGCAGCTTGGCTCCCGCCAGCTTGCTTCATTTCTCCGCCGTCAGGGTTGAGCACGATGGGGCAGTTAATAGTTTTAAAAATTCCCTTTTTCAGAATCTACAACATGCAGTGGCCACTCTTAGAGGTCTAAGTATCATAGAAACTTCTTTGGTTAGTTTCTAACCAAAGAAACTAACCAAAGGAAAGGAAATACAGAATTTAGTACCAGGCACAATCAGGTTTGATTCCCAGTCTGCAGCTGACCCAAGCACGACCATTGCTAGGTTTCTTAATCTTTTTGAATCTTACTTTTTAAAGTCTAGAAATTAAGGATAGTAACGCCTAGTTCTTCGTGCTGTTTTCTTGACAATGCAATAAGCTCACGTGTGGGATGCACCTGGTGTTAGGCTTTTGGACCCGGAAACATCTAAAGGTGAATTCATTAGTAGAACTTTGAAAGGTTAAGTGTAAAAGATAATTTATTCCTAATCTTTAACCACTTTGAGACACTAATCACTGAAATCTTGGATTTTAGGTTTAGGCTAGAACTTACTACAGTGTCTTGGCTCGGCAATAGACAGAGAGGTTGTTAGTGGTTGAGAATACAGTGTTGGGCACGGACTGCCCAGGTTTGAATCTCTGCTTCTCCATCTGCAGGTTTGTGACCTGAGCCAGTGGCTGAAGGTCTCTGTGCCTTGGCTTCCCAGTTTGAAAACGATGACAGATAGCTCTTATCTCACAGATCTTGAAGATTAAATGAGATACTCTTTGTAAAGTGCCTAGACAACTTTAGGAGGCTGTGGCAGCGGGGAAATTCCTTCAACAAAGAGTCGGCGTCAGGGTAGCTGGGTGTCAAATGTGGCTTTAAATTTTTTTCGACTTTGTGGTCCCTTCACATGTGCTGTGACCTTACAAATGCCCCTGTCCTGTTTTTGCCCTTTGCTGCTTGTCCTTCATGTCTGAGCTTGAACCTCATTTTCCCCAGCACACTGCCTGGGGCTCAGAGGAAGCCAGGTGGTACAGCTCTGAGGACTCATTCCCTTCTTCCCTGGAAGCTCCTCGCAGGCCGCGTGGACATCCTGAGCCCTGGCCGTGTGCCGGCTTTGTCTGTGGGCCTGGCAGCCCCTCCCAGCTCCCGGGACGTCCAGGAGAGGCTGGTGGGTGCAAATCCAAGGGATGCTGGGATTTTCTGGCCACCCCATCTTCCAGGAAGGCCTGAAATGTCCTCCACATTCCTGCTGGCCTCTGCTGGCCGCTGACAGGTGAAGACCACAGTGCCGCTAGATGTCGACGGCGTGAACTTGCACGAGGGCCTCTCCCCATCAGCAGCAGTCACTGGTTCCCCTCAGAGGAGACAGGAGCCTTTCTCCCAGCAGTAAGCACGGTCTGCTGCACCTTCTCTGTGGAGCAGGGCTCTAGACCGAGTCTCCTCTCCTTTCAGCTGAGGTTGCCCCTGGCAACCAGCTCCCACATCTGACTCAGACTCCTGCTTCCGCTGAGAGTTTCTGAAGAGCTAGCATTCCTTCAGAACAAGAGCATTCAGTCAGGCTCTCAGATGCTTGTTGGGTCTAGGCCCACAGTGGTTCCTTACAGGACACACAGGACCTGATGACTGGCAGGTGCTACCGGGAAACGCTGCTGAGCGGGACCTTGTCCTGCACGCTTCCTGGCCAGTGAGGAGGGTCCTTGGAGAGGGAAGTATGAGGACACTGATGGCACTCAGGTGGCATGCTGGTGAGCGCTCCTGTGCACAGTCTCATCATCACTGAATGAGGTGATAAAGTCAGTATCTTCATTTCACAATATAAAGGGGGACAAATACAATCCAATGAGACTTCATCATTATTACTCATAATCATGAACTCTCCACAGAGTAAAAGATACAGAAATGGAAAAGAAATAGCCCTGATGGTCCTCGTTATTAAATATACGAAAGAGAACTATACTGAATCGTACCAATGCTTTGCTGTTCCTCCCAGTGATGCTGAAATGCCCAGGACACGATGAACCCGCAGAAGGAGCCCTGTGAACTCACTCCCGTAGGAGAGCAGAGGACAGCTGCAAAGGACTCTAGAAAAAGTGTCTGCCTTTGAAATCTGGAAACAAAGCATCAAATATTTAACAGCATTCAGACCCATCCATCAGGGCTAAATTTGGCCACGTGTTATCCAGGTCAGTGCAGTGCTTGCTGGCCATGATCAGCTGTTAAAACATTTTTTAAAAAATTCTGTAACCAAGTCGGGATGTTATTTGGGATTTGTGGGGCTGCCCTAAAGATAGAAATGGTTCTTCGTTTGTGGGCAATGCAGCGTGGGCTCCAGCGATGTGAAATGTCAGTCTCATGTCTCCTGAAGCCTTCTCCGTAAGGTCTGTGGCAATTATTTCTGTGCTGTTTTTGTGGGGTGTCAGGTAGCCAGCCCGTCAGCGGCATTTAATGAGTGTCCACTGTGTGCTCCTGGGAGCTGTGAAAGGAAACAGCCCAGTCCATGAGGGGTTTGCAGTGAGATGGCAGAGACAGGCGCGCACATTAACAAACACACAACGGCTGTCAGAGTCTAAGGCTACCTTTCCAATGGGGGGGGGGGGGACCAGACAAACAAAAACAGACACTTAGATTTCCCAGTTTCTTCTGTTGGAGACATCAGAGGAAAATATCACTTATTTTCAGCCGTATCGAGGACTACCTACACAAATGTGGGCATTTATTTTAAGTATGTTAGGACAGTTCCTCAGATTTTTATGTCACTGTGAGTTTCATACCGTTCGTGTCTTTAAATACCTCCTCCCAGGCAGAAACCTTGGCTGAGCTGCCTGGGGCTGGGCCTGGATGAGGGGCACTCTGCCTGCTTTAACAATAAGATTCTCCAGGAAGCAGAACCCACAGAGGGCAGGTGGGTGATCAGAGAGAGCCGTAGACAGACAGATGATAGGTGTTTACTGTGCAGAGTCAGCTCACAGGATTCCGGAGGTGCGAAGTCCCCGGACCTGCAGGCTGGAGGCCCAGGAGAGCTGGTGGCATCGTTCCGGCCAAAGCTCCAAGGCTTAAGAAGCTGAGGAGCCCATGAGATGAGCCCAGTGTCCTAGGCGGGAGGAGCGGGGTTTCCCACCCACAAGCCAAGGGTGGGTCTGCCTGCCTCCTGCCTTTTGTTTGGAATCTCAGCACATTGGCTGGGGCTGCTCACAGCAGGTGAGGGCGTCTTCCTGGGCTGGCCGGAGACTCTGCACAGACACAGCAGACAGGATGCTTCTCACAGGTTCCTGGGCACCCTCTCACTCACTGGAACTACACACAAAACTAACCTTCATAGCTGGTGAACTTGGAGTGAAGGTGGAGTACAGGAGCTTGTGAGTTGAACTCCAGGTTGTTAACATGTCAGGGGAGATTAAACATTAATCATGATGTACAAGTATTTGTATTTTTAATGGGTAAAATGAGAACTACCAACAAGATGGTGTGGGAGGAGGTTGTTGATGGGTACAGCGCTCTAAGGGGGCTCTCAGGATGAGAAGAAAACCGAATTGCAGTTCTGTTTAAAAGAACACGTCTTCTAAGTCACGTGACTGTGGCACTGCAAGCAGCACGTTGTGTTGCGGGGTTGCCGTCCTTTGTGCAGTCAGCTGCCTGAGTTCTCCCGGGACTGGCCCTCGCGGTGCGGCTGCTGTAGACAGCATGCGTGGTCTGGACGTACGTCCCCGCTCCTCCGTGCACACGGGCGTCCCTGCTCCTCTGTGTACACAGGCGTCCTCTTGAGCGTGTGCCTCAGCATGAGCTGCTGAGTGATGGTGACGTTGCATTTGAGCTTCTAAGAAGCCGCCATGCTTCCCAGCAAGGATGTGCCAGCTCCAGTCCCACCGGGCACGCCCGAGAGCGCTCTGTCTTCATGTCCTCGCCGTCCCTTGCACTGTCTTCTCTGCAGCGCCACCTCACGGGCTGTGAAGTTGGACCTCATTGCAGTTGCATTTTACATCTGCCCTTTGAACTTAACATTTTTGAGACACTGACTGGCTCTCTGACCCCCAGAGCGTTAATCTACTGCTTGGTGTTGTTTTTACAATGACAGTGTGGCCGTCATTCATGCATTGGGTCATTCACTCATCGGCCATTCACTCAGCAGTGATAACTGAACACCGGCAGTAGGTCAGGCTGTACTCTGGGTTGAGAGGTGGACGTGATCCCTGCCCTCAAGGACTTGACTGACTGAGAGCTACTGTCCAATTCAATAGATGCAAATGAAGCGCGTATTTATGATACTATATCAGAATGTGGGTCCGGTTCTGTTCCAGTTGGTCTGGCACGTCAAGGCCTTTCCTTCCGTTCTCCTCACATGCTCAAGGTTGGTTTTGACGGTGAGGGCGGTGGGGGGATGGGAAAGGAGCTGACTTCCAGCAATGCTGACCGTGGGCTTCACATTTCACTTCGCTTTAGTGCATTATCAGGACCTTTATCTAGTTCAGAACCTGATACGCTGAAAACACCCCAGTTTCTGGTCTCGCATCTTAGAGTAGAAAGATCAGATTCTATTTCCATTAGCTGTCCATCTGAGGACACCGTATCGGTATTCCCTCAACAGATTTAGTTTCACCGCCGCAGCCTGGCTTTTGCTGAAGGAGGAAGCATCTGGAATGAACCAGCAGTTGGATCCCAAGACTGACGACAGTGGCGTTTGCAGGCAGTTTACAGCAGGTGGAGCAGAGTGGTGCAGTGACGTCCCTGTGCCTTCTCGCTTGTGCCCACCGTCCTCCGGAGGCACACTCCCTGCAGCCAGTGGGGGTCTCCGGGGAGCTCGGAAGGGGCCGCGCGGTGGTTGCTGCCTCCCTGCCCTTAGCTGCAGGCACTGCACCCCTTCAGGTGGACATTTGCAACCTGTTACACAGCCCTACAGAGAGACTCTGCAGCCTGCTCCATGCTCACAAGCCCTGAAGTCTGTGACTTAACGTGGAAAACACTGGAAAGCTGAAGAATTTACCTAACTCCTAGTTAAAACACACCTCTCGGAACGCTCCAGGATGCAAGAGGTGACACGCAGACACTTGGGTGAGGCATAAAATGCCGTAAAGTGATAACGAGCTCTGAGTGCTGTCAGCCCCCAGCACGCGCCGGGTGGGTAGTTCGTCCGGTGCAGTGCTAGTCCTGTGAGTGCCCAGGCCAGAAAAGACCACCCTTGTGTTAACGCAGGGGACTCGTTGCGGGGGCCAGTCTGCGAGCAGGGAATGACCCCCCATGTAGTCATCCTAGGGAGAAGGTGACCTCACCACCGGGACGGGGATGAGGCCGGTCCAGGACTGACTTCCAGGGGAAGGGGCGGCGCCTGAGCATTTGCTGCTCACGTGTGGTCTGCAGACCACGGTGTCCACCACTGGGAGCCACTCGGCACCCCTGAATCAGAAGCTGCGTTTTGGTCAGATCTGGGGACGCGTGTGACTCTAGAGTTGAAGGTGTTTTCCCGGGAAGAGTGGACTCTGAGGGGTTCTCTGATGGGTGTGGGGGAGGGGGAGTGTCCGGGAGTGGGAGCGGCACTCGGAAAGGGACTGTCCCGGGCGGGGCTCCTCCAGAGGCCGAAAGGACGGGAGTTGAGGACGAGCGGCGTGTGTGGCAGAGGCATGGCGTGGAGGTGGGGGTGCAGTGTGACCCCGGAAGCTGAGGTCCCCTGGGAGAAGCCGGGGAGCCGCGTGGAGTGTGACTCTGTTGACCTTGGGAAGGGCAGCTGCTGTCAGATCCAGTTACTCTGTGGGTGGGCGCTGCCCCTGAGCACCACTAGGTCCAGAATTCGGGCTTCCCCCACGCGTGGGCCTGTGCGCTCTGGGAAGAGTCTTCCGGTCGAGGGTGCTGGTGTGAGCCAGCAGGGACAGCGAGTGTGGACAGGACGGAGGGGCGCGAGGGGCTGCACAGAAACCCCGGCGTGGACGCAGGGATGTGGCCGCCCCGCACGTGGGGGCGTGGGAGTCAGTGTGCAGCACGAGTGTCCAGAGCCTCCCAGACACACAGAGTGCCGTGTGAGCGAGGGGCACCTCAGCGGCGTGGGGCCTGTGTGGGCCGTGGCGCCGGGAGCCACAGTGGAAACGTGGCCTTTGGCAAGACCGTTCTGGAGGCAGTGAGATGGCGGGCCGGAGGCGGGGGCACGGTGGGGCCTGAGGGCTTCAGCACTGGCACTCGGGAGAAGGCCTTCCACTTCCAAGGCACTGAGCAAGGGGCTGTGGGAGACACACAGGCTCGTGTCCTCTTTTTTTAGTTAATTAAAGTACCCTATTCAAACTGAATCCCAGTCCCCGTGTTAGTGCCACTGCTGTCACCTGCTTAGTGTCGGTGCGTTTGAATCCATCGGAGCTTTGTGCCAGTGCACAGGTCTTGAATGTCCTAGCTGACGCCTACTGTCCCTTGTTTCTAAAAACAGAACAACAGTTCTTCTGAGAGCACAGGACGCTCTTTAAACTAGTAACTTTCTATCAAATAAAACTTAAGTCCCCAGTTGATGAAACGTTAATCATTACCGTGCTCGCGGGGACTTATGTCATTGCTGCGGTCATATAAAGGAATCACGTGGTTGCTGGCCCCGCTCATATCCAGGTGTTGCCCGCCGTTTCTCTTAGCTAAAATGCATACGGTCCGCTTTCCTTAAGCCAGAGAACTAATGACGAATATTCTAATCCTTCTGAGAGTAAAAAAAAAAAAATTGTATTAAACATGAAAGAAATACCTGCTATGTTACTCCACAATTCTCATCTTAATGTTACTGTTGCCTGGAAGACGTGTGTGTCTAAAATGTTGGGGTGTTCAGACTGTTTTAGTTCTCAAATGTGTTGAAAAGCCCCGTTCTGTATTCTCCATTACTCACGCCACGATGAAGTTTCGATGTTGCTTAAAGTAACCATTGACTTTCTTATCCAGACTTCTTCAGTCGCCACGTTACATCAGTGGGGATTAACTCCCCCCCCCCCATCCATAATTTGCATTTTTTGGTTATTTTCACTGTTGGTTTTGTGGTCTAGTCAGAGCTGTGAGTCTTCAGCTCACAGAAGGAGGAAGGTTCCAAGATTGGAGTAAGGTGACGACTACCTTTGTATTTGGTATTAAAGGTGAGAATTGCTCAGCCTCTCGCTTACCCTTCATTGTAACACAGGGAGCATTTATCGGGAGATTTAAAGTGATGACGTTTTCCGTAGGGAAGACGATGAACGCGATGCTGAGGGGAAGGTTAAATCTTCCATACTCACCAAAGCTGCTTCCTAAGAAACTTTGTCCCCCGAGCTGCCTCAGCTTAAAGCGAGTTGAGCGTCCCCGAGTCCCGGACAGGCCTGTGTTGCTCTGGCCTTTCGTCTAATGGGCTGTGGCGGCGATTCAGCCAGTGCCAACTGATGTCAGAGAGGTGTCACCCGCTGCCGAAAGTCTTGCCGCAGCCACTTTGTTTTACACTCGCGACGGCAGCTTTTCTCCCAGTGGAAGTTTGTGTCTGTTCGCCCGACGTAAAACATGAGCCGTTCGTTGGTCTGAAACGTGACGCCCCTGCAGCTTGTGTCAGTTGATACGATGCGGTTAAGTCCACTGGGGCACTTAAACTCTAGGTCGTTTTAAATATGGTCTTAAAATCCTTACGTGACCTTGAAGTGCTCACTTGGGTTCTCCGAGTGGTCTTGTGCACGTGCTAATTGGATGGGACAGCAGAGGGGCCCAATGCGGAGTGGGCTGTGGAGCCAGGGCTCCTGCAGGCCGGCTGAGGACGACTTACTTGGTGACCTTGAGTGCGTTGCTCGCCTTCCCAGGAGTCGCCGTCGGTCTCTCAGGGTGAGGCGGTGGGCGGTCACGTCCACTCTGTGAAGGTTAAGTGATACCCGGTGATGGTCGTCGTCATGTTCTCAAAGCTTCTTACTTGGGAGAAGACGTAAACCTCTGAGGATAGTTTTACCTGTTTGCAAAGAGAAGCAAAGTGGTCTGGACAATGACAAAGGTCCAGATTTCCTCCGCCTTCCCTCTCTCTCCTACACCAGTGCCCCTTCCCTGCAGGCGTGCAGGGTACGTGGGGGCACTGTGGGCTGCCATTGCTGCCCAGCACACTTTTCCAGGTGACCTTTCAGCTCCTCGAGGTCGTTATCAGACTTCGGGGGTCAGTGAGGCAAAGACTGGACATAATGCAGTCGCCTCCCACCGTGCAGCAGCCTCGGTTATTTCAGAGACCTGGGAGCCCACCTGCCTTCCCTCCTCCCGGGGTGGACTGGACTTCCATGTCTGCTGGTTTCTGCAGTGCCAGCCTGGAGCTTGGCAAACACGGTTCCCTTCTCTGTCACTGTTGCTGCAGGGAGCCACCCCACATGGCAGGTCCGCTCTTGTTGGTGAGCTGGCGAGGGTGCGGCTCCTGCCCGCTGGGAAGGCGCGGGCTCTGTGCCAGAAGTCAGGCTGGAGAGCGGCCCCTGGGGACAGGGACAGCACCGCCTGCCCCCCGGGGCAGATGGGCTCCAGGGGCAGTTGGCGAGAGCCTGGGGGACTTTTCAGGGTGACAACAGGAGAAACAATAAATGGGGGTAATTGTGAAAATAAAGAGATTCTCTTAATGTTAGTGATTATAAACTAAAGATGGCTGCTGGAATTGGATGAAAGGGGAGTTTTCTGCAGTGACCCCCCTTTGCATGAATGAGCTCTACCTGTATGGAGTCTTCACTGAGGCACTTGTTAAATCTCACTTTTGGAGTCATCGTTGTTTGTTGTTTTTGTTAAATTAAAACTCCTTAGAACGATTCCTGTAGAGTGATGGGTAATTTAAGAGCCCACAACAGGGGCCGTGTTCCCAGGGAAAAAATGAAACCCCCTCGACACTGCGGGGCTAAGGAGGACGTTCAGGAAGCTTCCCGAGCTGAGGCGCTCTCTGTGTGAGTCGGGGGCCGGAGGGGGTTGGCGAAGACACAGCCCCCTGAAGACTCACTCTTTCCCTCGCTGGGAGTACCAGCAGCCAGTAACTCCCCCCTGCACGGCGTTCCTGATCGTCATGTGTACGTCTCAGAAATGTGGGAGGGGGCTCGGACGCGCCTCTGTGGTGGGACTCCGGTCTCCTGGTTTTGAGACTGCCGTTAGATGTCACGCTCACGCGGTGCCTGAGCTCATTGTCCAGACCCGTCGTGGGACCTGGCGTGGTTGTCCCAGCGTTCCCTGCGTTTCCGGGTTTTGCGATGCGGCTGAAAGCAAAACTGAGACGTGCTGTGCAAAACTCTTCTTGGAAGCTGATCCAGGCTACTACTAGAAGAAGCTCTAAAAAATGTTGTTTAAAATTATTTTTAATGAGAAAAATATTAGGAGCCCTTGTCTGGGCTGTTTTGAACCAAATCATTTCCTTGGGGAACATCAAGGGCCCCACGGAGAAGAGGGAAACGAAGCCTTGCCTCCGTGCTCACGGAGGGGACGCTGTGTTCTCAGTGAGAGCCCAGAGGTCATCCCTGCCCCCTCGGGGAGGAGGGCCGGTCGGCGCCTCAGCACATCCCACCGTCCAGTGAGGTGTCTTCGCAGAGCGGCTCGCTCAGAGACCAGCCTTGTCTCAGTGGCCTCTCTCTGCTCCCCTCCTCGCCACCCCCAGTGTGTCCCCTGTGAGCAGGAACGTACTCCTGAGGGGGCCGGCTGTGGGGGGCACCGGCCGTGGGCAGTGCCGGGAGCCAGGAACTGAGCGGCGCTGAGCGTGCCCACCCTCCCGGCCCCCAGCGCCCTGACCCGGGGGAGTCACCCGGTCGTGCCCCGCCGTCTGCTCTGCTCTGGCACTCTGCAGACGTTACGCGGGGGTGGCTGGTTAGCACTTGGGAGGGACGGGCTATTAAAAGAGGCCTTTATTGCCATCTCTTCGGGGCATAGCGCTGTCCCGGTCAGAAGCTGTTGTACCTGCACAGCGTGTCCCTGAGCTTGGAAGGGAGAAGGATGCGGAATTGTAGAGGAGCGCCAGGCTCGGCTATGAACGTTCAGGGCAGGCGGCGCGCCGACTTGCAGGCAGAGCTAGTCCACCTTCACGCCTGGCAATGGCCCCCACAAATGAAAATACGTAAAGGAAGTTACAGCCCCATCACAAACAACACTCCTGAAAACGAGAGTGGACAAGAGCAAGCGTGCATCTGTGCTGAGGGTCCTTCCCCCTGCCCCCAGCACACCCTCATCAGCGCAGGAGGGGACGGCCTGGGCTGTGTCCCTGTCGTCTGCTCACAGCGACTCGCACTCATGCCCACCGGAAGCTCGTGGATTCCCATCAGAAACCTCCAGAACCATCAGGCTCGCAGTGAGTGAGAAGCAGGAAGGAGGGCTGGAAATCACTGCTTCTCCGCCTCGGTTTCTCCAAGACGCTGCTCTGCTCAGCGGTGGCTGGCAGGGCGCTGGGGGCCCGGAGAGCTGTGGGCGCCGTGTCCAAAATTGTGCAGCTCTCTAGAAGCTCACGGCTGAAGACCCCTCTCACAGCACTTCCTCACTAGGACAGGGACTCTAAGTCAACACATTTCAAAGTGCATTCGCACGGCCAGAAGCCAGCGGTGACGGTCACAGCCCAGCCCCCACCTGCCGTCAGCCGGTGTGCCGTGAGCGCCGAGCCCCTGTTGTCTGAGGTGCAGCTGGTTACACCTGTGACGGGGAAGGGGCGCCCCGCCTGTGGCAGCTTCACCCAGCAGTGACCTCAGTGCTTTCCCTGTCACCCCGGAGACGGTGGTGCCGGTCCCGTGGTTGTCTGCCTGTTCATGGGCCCTTGTTAGGGGTGCGCCTTAGTTTATTGCTCTGCAGTTAAATGGTGATGCTTCTCGTTCGGGGGGCTCAGAGGGGTCCGCTGGGTCAGTTTAAGGTTTGAAGGCTGACCAAGTAGCCCGAGAGAACATTCCCCTCTCCCTTGGGGGGCTGTGCTGTTGTGACAATGACTGGGTTTCTCCTGGACGGCCCTGCTGCTAATATGCTTTGCTCCTTTAGCGTCCTGCCCGGACAAATTGTGCTGGACCTCTGAGGGTCCTCTCACAGGGTGTTACACGGCTGGGTGAGGGACAAGGCGGCGGCGTTCAGCAGTCCACGCCACACCTGTGATGTGTGTCTGTCCCCCCGCCCCGTGCACACACACACACACACACACGAGCCACCTGAGCCAGTGACATGCTTCGCGCCGCGTCCCCCGGACGGCAGCTCAGGCTGCCGGCAGCTTTCAGTCACCCGCCCCGTGGGAGCGCCCGGCGTGGGGGCTGCGCCCGGGTCCCTGTGTGTGTCCTCCTAGTCAGAGTCGTCGGCGCCCATCTGGTGCTTTCCGCAAACGCAGGAAAAGGTCGTTAAGGCCTCTGGCGATTCCGCGGTGGCTGCGCCAGGAGGATGTGTTTCTCTAGACAAAAGCTTTTACGTGTTTGTCCGGTTACTTAATAGCTGAGCTGGAGGCCATGGAGGCCACGTGTCAGGCTGCTCTGCCTGTAGCTGGAGCACAGCGCCACGCTCCATGCACTTGAACATCCTGCGTGCTTTACGGTCACGCTGTGCACTCCGAATCAAGGGCCGTCTTCACGCTTTTAACACACTAAGACACAGTGGTGAGGGCTGGCCTACACGTAACCTCCATTTAACTGCACTCTCAGACGCAAAACAACGGTTCTGTCCCCCGCAGCGGGCACAGCCCGCCCCTGTGGTAAGTGGCATCACAGCTGGCGACCCAGCCCCGGAGCGCCGCCCCCGCCTACGCACGCCTGAGCCTGCGTTTGAGTGGCCCGGTGAGCACAGTGGTTGCTGGGGCACTGTCAGTGCGGCCACAGGCGTCATCACATCAGAAGTAATTTGTGGTTTTCGTCACCTACGAGGTGTGTGAAACTGTCGACTGTGCCATCAAAGGAAGTGAAAGCAGCCGTAAGTCTGAAGGTCATCGTCCTGAGAACGGTGAGCATCGCGCTGCTGTGGTCCCCTTTCCCGTCACACTGAACTACGTCATTATTAGGTAAAAACGAAAGTTGCACAAGCCTCGTAGACAGAAATCAATGTGAGAAATTCTTAAAATACCCAAACTTCATAAAATGGAGCCCAGCCTCCCCGGGACCACGGCCCGTGGCTGTGACTGGCGTAACGCAATAAGCCGCTTAGGGCGTCTGGGTGCCGTGTCGGGGCCCCACAGTGCACGTGAGTTTGGCATCCGTCTTGCCCTGCGAGAATTCGGAGAGGAAGAGTCCTGGCTGAGGGCGGACTCCTCTTCTGTACGCTCGTCCGCGTTCCGCCGGCCGTGGTTTGGCTGTGTGCAGAGTGGGCTGTAGTGTCTGTCACCCGTGGAGCGCAGTCCTGAGGGTCTTTTAGAAAAGACGGTTGAGGACGCTCCAGAGCCGTGTGCTGGCGAAGAGAGTGCTTTCCCACTGGAACGGGACAGGAGTTCTCCATCGGAGCCCCTGGCTGCTTTGCAGCAATGACGAGGAAGCGGAAATTCATATGGAAACGCGGGGATGCTTGGGGCCATGAGTCAGCTCACCGGCCGCCACGGCGCCACTCCCAGGTGGAGCGCAAAGAAATGAAAACGTAAAAACTGACCCCACGTAGAAACTCGCACACACGTGTTCGTGGCCGAGTCCCTTAGGATGGCCGGCAGGTGTCGGTGGCTGAAGAGTGTGGTGTAGCAATGCCATGGGCTGTTACTTGCCCCTAGGAGGGAATGACAGGCTGACCCCTGCTGCAGCAAGGATGGCCTGTAAGTGAAGCCACACACGAGAGGCCGTGTGCTGTGGGGCTCCGGTCACAGGGATCGTCCCAGCGGACGCGTGGTCTCCGGGTGCCGAGAGAAGGGGGCCCGCGGAACGGCTGCTGGTGGCGGTGAGGGTGCAGGTTAGGGTGATGACGGCGCAGCCCAGTGAATGTCGCAAACACATGGAATGGCCTGCTCTGAAGGGGTGGACTCTAGGCTGTGTCGGTTACACGTCAGTAAAGCTGCACGGTCCCCAAGCCCGTGCTGATTTGCCGAAGGAGCCGAGCTGACCAAGGCCAGTGCCTTACCCATAAAAGAAGAGGGCGGGGCAGGACTGAGCTTCAGAGGCTTTCTGTCTCCGGGTCGTCTAAACCAGGAATTTTTAAATTTCCGATTCAGTGCTGGAGCAGTGCCTGGTCCAGGAGTTTCTCTGTCATGGTCTGTGGCCTGGTCCTACCTCCTGTGCACAGGAGCTGGGGGTCCTGGGAGAACTTCCTTGGCCTTTAGTGAGTGGGCACTGAGGCAGGGAGGTCGCACGGCCTCGGAAAGGTCACGGCGGGGCGGTGAGTACAGCTCAGGGAGCACCTCTGGTGCCACATTCTTTCTTTTATTGGCTCAGTGTTGATGGCTGTGGTGTGAGTCCCTCCCGGGAGCCTGCACTGGGTTCGGGACTATTGTTTAATTTCACATTATTGGTTGATTTCCCAATTTCCTTGTGTTACTGGTGTCTCCTTTCACTCCCTTGTAGTTGCCATTATCTTTTTGCATGACGGCGAGCCTCCTAAATCCACGCTGGATTTTACGAGGGGGCAGTGTCCCTCCGCTGAGGAAATGACTTTGATCTGAGCCGCAGATTACAGAACGCGAGACAACAGTGCAGGAAGCTAGAGCGCACACCCCCGTCCCAGACAGGAAGCTGCGTGTTCCCAGGGTGGTGAGATGAGGCCGGGGGGACTGGAACAGCGAGGGTGGGACGGCAGGGGCAGGCACGGCGGGAACTGAGCATGCCCACACGTGCCACGCGGGTCAGGGGTTGGGTGGGACAGCGGCCTCAGCTGAAGCTGGTTCGTTTTTGTTTTATTAGTGGGCATTGAAAGGGTGACAGGTGCATTTTGGGATTCCTGAGGGTGCAAGAGGACGCGACCTCTCAAAGCCAACCTCGCTTCCTGCACGTGTGCCTTGGAGTTGGCGGTAGGCAGTCTCGGACGCCGGGAGGAGGGACAGGGAGCGTCTCTCAGGACAGCGGTGGTGCAGACACAGTCACGTCACTGGGGAGCGCAGGCTCAAGTCTAGCAGGACCGGCGTGGGGAACCCTGAGAGACTTTGAAGTGACCAGAACAGTGGGGCGGTTAGCAGGTGTCCTGACAGGCTGACCGCCCAGATTCCCTCAGCATTTCATTGCCTCTGAGCTGTTTTTAAATTGTATAAATTGTAGTTAACCAATAGCAATGCACGTGATCATTTGTCAGTATGTAAATGGATTCTGTCCAGTGGGGGTGGGGGGAAACTGGCCCACCTAGCCCCCTAAAAATGCGATTTTTGCATTTATTTGTAAGTTTGTTTCAGCATTCCTGGTTAGCCTGTGCCTGTGTGACAGTTCCAATTCTTCTTTGAGGCACCGTGACATCTTGTTTTCCCCTTCATTACTGAGTTAAAGATGGACTTTGTCGTGTGTTAGTGTATTTCTATGAGTCATGACCTGACCTTTTACAAGATTTGCCCTTGAGCACTGGGAAGACTCGCTCTGACCCCTGTCGGTACTGAGCTCTCTGGGACAGTCTGTGGTGGGTGCTGCGTGCCTCTTGTTAGGAGCACACGCTCGTCCTTGTGCTCTGTCCTCCTGGCCCCTGCGTGTGGCGGTCCAAGCTTGGAAGCCACAGTCACCTGACGCTGCCTGTGGGCCTGCGCCCCACTTCCCTGGTTGGCCATCTCTGGGGCACTCCGCCCTTCACCCTGGTTCAGAAGTTAATTGCAGGCTGACGGAGGCGCTCCCTCTGTGCAGCTGAGTGCATGCCCTTGGACTTAAGTAGAAACTTAGCTGCTGACTTACAGCCAACAAGCAGACGCTGCCTGCCCATCAGTGTGCTATATGACAGCGTGCTCTAGCAGAGCCCCTCATCTCTGGTCTCACCCAGCTCTTGGGTACCCCGTTTTCCTGGTGGCTCTTCTGGGTTTATTTCCGTTTTCAGTCTTTTAGACTTGCAGCAGCAGTGGGGGTGTTTTGGTGGCATCAGTTTTCACTAATAACCATGTGCAGGTACCGTGGTGATGAAAGTGTGTTTTATGGAAAAGTCAGGTACAGGAAGAATTGACGTACGACTTCCTGGAGGAGGTGTTGACCCAGAATAAGCTACATGAGAATGAGTGTCTCTCTCCATTAGTTTTTCTTAATTTTTTTTTAAATTGTACAACCAAATTAGTTGCTTTTGCATCAAGGTGCATTTCTGCAATTAATTGATCAGTATTTCCGTGTTTTAATGGGATAAGTCCAAGGAACAGAAATGAATGATGTTAATCATCAAACCAGAAATTGCACTGACGGCTTTCTTTTTGTCCTTTTTTTGAAAAAAAATAAAATACTCTTAGACTTTTATAAAAATTTTCCATGAAGGGCAGCGAACAGAAAGACAGAGTATCCGAGCCAGGTTGTTTTTCTTAATGATGTGACAGCAGTAAAACTGGAAAGACTCTTTTTTCCTTATTTAGGAATACAATAAAACTTAAATGAACAGAGTGCTAGAAATCTCCCGACCTCAGCAACCCGTCGTCGAGTAATGTACACCCCCATCGATCCGAAAGTGGAATAGTCACACTACATCACACAGGCCACTTTGGGGGGGGCAGTCTCTGAGGTAGGAACCGAGTACCGTCACAGTCTCTGGGGGCCGCGTTGGGTCCTCCATGCAGGAACCTCCCAGGACCGTAACTTCCAACGATAAACATGCGTGTCTTCACCTGTGCGTCTGCTGTGTCACTCATGAGGCTTCTCATTAGCACCGGGGGAGGCAGGGGGAGAGGGTGCGGGACTGCTTGTCCTGTTTGGTTCTCTGTGCGTCATCATATGACAGTTAAGGGACACTTTGCCTTCCCTTCTTCCGTCCAGACGTGCACGGGGATGTTAAAGCAGAGCATGAGCCCTGGGCCTTATGGAGAGCACGAGAGGGGTCAGGATGCTGTTCAGGACACGGGGTCAGCAGGGCCTGCCGGGAGCAGAAGGCCCGGATGGTGTTCGGGGAAGGAAGGGCAGAACGAATGCTGGCTATGGGCAGCCCAGGCCGCTGCGGGAGTGAGGTCCTGGGGTCCTCTGTGCACAGGCGTGGGAGCACCGGAAGCCTTCCTGTGTTCGCCACATGCTGAGCATCAACCCCTGTGCGCAGTAAGGAAGACAGAACTAGGTCCATCGATACAGTAGTACAGTGACTGCCTTGCTTTTTAACATTCAGATGCCCAGAAATCAGTGAGATTCTAGTGTCAGTGATGGTCAGCTACGGAAGGAGGCAGAGGGACTGTGAAATGGACATTTCAAAACATCAGTCACAAAAATGAAAGTTTGGATTCTAGTTAACGTGTCCGGGAAGGTACGTTCACCAGCTTTTCCTCCTGTGCCCTCCCGAGGAGCAGAAACGTAATGACCCTGAAGACTGTTGTGAAGGCGAACGACGAGCCCCAGTGCGACACGACGGACTCACGCGTGCACCCCTCCCCCCTCCCTCCTGACTCCGTAAGCACGACGGTAGCGACTGGGAGAAGCCTCCGGACTGGTGGGATGTAGGAAGAGGTGGGCCTGGGTCCGGTCTCTGGCAGCTAGGAGGCAGCTCAGGGAGCGCAGTGAACAGTGAGGTGGGCGTGTGGATCGTGAGCTGGGGAAACCTGGGAGGCCTAGGGGACAGGTTTTGATAGATTACTGCCCATGTCTCTGAGGAAAGTGCTGAGAGCCACGACAGACTGTAAATCTGTGAGAAGCCGTCTCACGGGGTGGTGAATTCAACAGGAGGAGATAAGTGAGAGGTCCATACGAAAGAGGCAATAATTAGAGATTAGCCTCTGAGAATTGGGCCTTGAAAAAAGAAATACTTCTTCCAAATATTAGCAAAAGAGGTGGGTAAAGGCCACATAGCAGAGGTGACAGCATGGAGAGAGGCGTGCTACCGATGAGCTGGGGACCTCGGGAGGGGCGAAGGTACACGGTGTTACAGAGGGACTGAGGCAGGGTGAGACTGAGGCAGGCCTGGGTCACAGTGCAGCCAGGTCCTGTTTAGATGCCGTAGGCGTCAGCACGGTGCAGGGGTGGAGACCTGGTGATGCTAGAATGCTAATGTGGATGCACTGAGACGTCACCCACAGAGGGCGGTCGGGGCAAGGGGGTCCATGGACTGAAACAACATGGAGTCATGAGGCTGCAAGCAGTGAGGAGGCCGGGCAGGCTGAGTGCGAGGCCTTCAGTGCGAGGTCCTGACTCCTGAAGTTGTATCTCAGCCCTCGGTGTGTCTTGGCCTTCTCAAACACGCCGGCTGCGACTGAGTACTGAGCATTCGAAGAAGTGACCCGCGCTCAAGGCCCAGCGTCGAAAGTTCCAGGGCCGCAGAGCGAGTCGTGAGTCGTCCAGGTTCACCTTGGAGTGCTGATGGCCGGAGGGTCTCCCCAGAATCGCAGTGGTGTGTGCCTGTAGCTTAAAACTCGGAGCCTGAGAAGTCCTTGGTGAAAACCGCCTGCCTTCCTGCTGCCCCAGCCCAGGTCTCCAGCCGCCGTGCGGCAGCTTCCGGGGCTCTTTTGGTTACAGTCTGCGGTGTGGGCGCGACTGTTTCTGAACTTCACGTCTTACTCCTTTTTGATTTGCTTATTTATTTTGCTGGGGAGTATTTTCAAGTCATGTCCTAAGGTAGGATACCTGGGACATATATTTTTCAGTACTTGATTGTTCAAAAGTATTTTTATTTTGTAATCACGACTTGATTGAAAGCTTTTTTGGGGGGGGGGTCATAGCATTCTAGATTGAAAATAAATTTCCTTCAGAATTCCGAAGGCTTTCTTTCATCACTTTCAGCGCCTGGAGTTACTGGTGAGTAGTCTAATTCCAGTCTGACCGATTTGTAACTATGACCTGGAATACGTGTGGAGTGTATGGAACTCGGGGCCAGCTGACAGGCCTTGCAGAGCCCTAGAGCCACCTGGGACTGTCCGGTTGGAACTCGGAAGAACATGGAAACAGGCAGGCGTGGTAGGCAGAGTGGCCCCGTCACTGATATCCCTGCAGTCTGCACGTTACAGTTCATGGCACACTGGACTTTGCAGTCGATGTCCGTAGCCTGTGGTCCCTCAGATAGGGATGCTGTCCTGGAATTCTGGGTGGGCCTAATCGAATCACAGGAGCCCCTGAAAGCAACGAACTTTCTCCGGCTGGAGTCACAGAGGTGCGGCCTGGAAGACACTGCCGTGACATGGCCAGAGCGCTTCCTGGGAAAGAGGAGAGGGAATGTGGTGGCGTCCAGGGGAGGAGGCCCCCCACCCACCCAGTGCCAGTAGGGCCGTGGGGGCTTCGTTCCCACAGTCCGCGGGACTGAGGTCGGCCAACAGAGTGAGTGTGTGTGCAAGCAGAGTTCCCCCGCAGGACACCGCGGGCCTCGGAGCAGCGGACCTAGCCGAGCCCACCTGGACGCCGGATCCAAGGAGACAGAGACCTGGACGTGTGTGGCTTTAAGTCACTGCGCTTTTGGTGATCGTGGCAGCAAACGCTAACTAGTACAGAAACTCTCTAAGTGAAGTCTGTGTGAAAAACACTAGTGGCCGCAGTCTTCTCCCATCTCTCTCTGGAACATTCCGTCAGCGGGATTACTCCACAGCTTTTGCCAGAAATACGGCTTTGCCTTTATTTGTAAATTCACTTCAACATGTCAGGCAGAGCCGGCTCTTTCCGAGCTCTGTCCCCTGGAGTGTGGTGACGACAATGCCTTGGGTGTAGCAGAAAGGCCACGACGTCGGGTCTGCCTTGTGACGTCAGGAGCCGGCGCCGTGGTGGCTGTTTTAGCCGGGTGACGGGCACTTCAGGGCGCTGACGGGGTGGATGGCAGTGCAGTGTGCACATCTGTCCCTGGGTGTTGAGCTGGGAGAGGACAGAGGCGAGAAGAGCCCAACAGCCAGCAGCCGCAGCGGCGTGAGAAGGGCACGTGCCACGGGGACTCCCAGCGGCTGCGGTGGTGCATGGACGAGGAGCAGAGCTCTGGGGTCCTTTCTCCCGTTT
This sequence comes from Lyroderma lyra, assembly GCA_004026885.1. Lineage (NCBI taxonomy): Eukaryota > Metazoa > Chordata > Mammalia > Chiroptera > Megadermatidae > Lyroderma > Lyroderma lyra. The sequence continues at coordinate 55,024 of PVJL010008789.1, forward strand.
GCGGTGACTCAGAAGGTCCAGCATTGCTGTCTCATCTCCTGGACTGCCCCTTCCAGTCAGCACGTTTTGCTCATTGTTTCATTGCATCAAGTGATGACATAGAAGAGACTTAATGAATTGCTTAGCCTTCAGTGCTGAAGAATTGTTTTTAAATGAACATACACAAGGAATTTTAAGCACAGGAAATTCATTTGAGCAATCAATTTCTCATACAAAGTTTTCTTTATTTCTCTATTAAAATTCGGCTCTGAGTACAAAGTTGTCCAAAGAAAGATTTCTTAACAGGACTCAAGAAAGCACTAACTCTAAGGAAAAGTTGATGATTTGTGCTACATTAAATTTAAGAACCTCCGTCTATGAAAACACGAAGCAAGGCCAGCAGGGTGACCAACTGTCCTGATTTGCCCAAGTTTCGAGATGTTTAGTGCTAACACGGGCAGAGTCCCTGGTGAATCACAGCGAAGGCCGTGGCACTCGTCTCTGACAAAGGGCTCGACGACCGAGTCCGCCTGCGCTAACACAGTTTAATTCCCAGCACTGAAAACGGATCATGTGTTCTACACTTTGTTTCCGAAAGGCAGGAATTCGCCGTTTGCTTCGGGAAACGCACAAACACTGGATCGCTCCTCTGGGGAACCCCCCGCCCTCTCAGGACAGCGGGCCAGAAGGCTGACCCGGGACACGCGTGTGCGTGAGGGCTCGCTGCAGGACCAGCCCAGGCTTGTTCACAAATCTGAACTGTGACAGTATCAGCTTTTTCCAATCCCAGTCTGACATTTGTGCTGAAAGATTGCTCCTTAAATTACTGATCTCAGATATGGAAACCCCATGGATAGCCACCCCCGAAGCCCCTTCCCAAAACTCAGGCTGTCGGCGACTGTCCATTCGCTGTGGGTTGATGAACTTGGCTTTGCTTCATCACCAGATCATCCTAACAGTCTTTTAGAAGCGTCGACAATGGACAAGTCTCGTATAGAATACATAGTGAACTCCTACAAGTACAACAAAAAGATAAGACCACCCAATAAAAACATTGCCAAACGCTTGAGCAAGCAATTTCCAAGAAAAAATATGCAAACACATAACTAACGTAAAAGGGGTTCCACTTCCCTAGACGTCAGGAAAATGCATGTTAGGTTCATCCCGCAGAATGACCCAAATTACACGGTGTTGGGAGGAGCCTTCCACCCGCCAGAGGGGCGTGGTGATGGGTACACATGTGTTGGAAGACGGTTTGTGCATATTTGTATATTCTGTGATCCAGAACTTGCAGTCCTCACTACACGTCCTAAGGAAGTGCTGACTGTGTGCACTAAAAGGCACGCACAAGAATATTAATAGCAGTGACAGAGCATGGAAGTGTCACATGCTCATCAAGTGCAATCCTGCACGGCAACGGGAGTGAATGAGCCACAGCCACACGCGACACTGTGGATTATTTGCACAAACAGCATTGAAAGGAATTATTCACAGAGGAGTACCTCTTGTGTGCTTCCTTTCACATAGAGATTAAAACCACCCACATAACCCCGGCATTGGAAATCAGGACGGGGGTCCCCACTAAATTTGAGGAGGTTTGTTATATAGCAAGAAACCTTCTCCAAGTTAGTGACGTGCAACAAGCTCACTTATTTTTTCCACGAACCTGTAATTTTGGGGCATTTTAGCAGGGGCAGCTTGTCCCTGTTCCTCCGTGGTTGCTGGCTTGGAGAGTGGGGGTGACTTGGAATTACCTGAGGGCTCCTTTGCCCCCAGCCTTGCCGTTCATGCTGGCTGGTGGCCCAGACCTCACCCGGGCTTGGGCCGGACCTACAAGTGCCCTTTCCTGTGGCTGCCTGGCTTCCTGGGGGCGTGGTGGCTGGGCTGCAGGGGTGGGCACACCCTCCAGCAGGGCGGACCTTCACGTCACTTCCACCGTATCCCAGCGGTCACGGCAGTGACAGACTCTGTCCAGAACGGAGAGGAGGCCTCAGATCCCACCACTCAGCAGGAGGAACGTCCCTGTCGGCTGTAGGAAGAGCCCCTGCAATGGACTGCAGTATTGTGGACGGTAGAAAATGCAGTGTCTCCCAGTTTTGGAAAGCATCACAGCGAAGAAATGGCAGGTTAAGGAAGCACCAAAGAGCAGCCCCTGGGGGCTGTGTTAAGTGCAGGGGTCCATGTGGCAAGCGATGGCCACCTTGGTGAGCAATGTGGGACGGTGCCAGGGGCTCACACGTGACCTCATTCATTCGTCTGTTCGGGACCCTTTGGGCCGTCGGTGTCTGACCCGTGGTGGGGTGGCCGGTGAGCAGGCAGGCCCGTGCCCTTAGGGAGACCGCGCAGTGAGACAAGCACTCTCCGTGACGGCAGCGCTGCGGCCTCACCGCCGGCGTGCGGGAGAGCTGGTCTCTGATGGCCGGCACCACTGCCTGTCCCGTCACCTCGCTCCCGGTGGGCGTTGCCTACTTTTGTGTGGCCTGCATATGGTGGACCCGTGTCCACTGTCCCTTGAACCTGGTGTGTGAGCCTGCACTCACCTGCTCCTGCTCAGCCTGGTACCTGCTGTCCCCGGGACCCTACCTCAGTGAGCACGGCGCTCGGCCCCTCAGGTGCCGCTTGCGGGGCGCGCTGACCTCCTCGCCAGACCTGCAGGGAGTGGGACGGTGTCCTTGGTCGTGGAAGGCGGCCGCGTGTCCTACTAAGGCAGCTATGTTTAACTCGCTCGTTTTTAATTGCTCTGCTGTAGTTCTGTGAGCATTGAAGCACAATCTCGTGGGAGCCTGGCTCTTTTTATAGATCCCAGGCCTTTCTTAGGCTGAAAAAAATGCATTTACCTCATTTCAGCCAAGAACAAATACTCCATTATGCCAAAGAATACTACCAGGAAATAAACTATTTTTAAAAGGCTCCTGTTTCAGCAGCACCTGAGGCGTGAACTAGATAAGCGAGTGTTAATAAGGTTGGTGTGTTTGCACGCTGGCTTCCCGCTCCGCAGGGAAGACAGGCCAGGAACGTGTGGGGGGCGCGGCAGACAGTGCGGTGTCCGCGTCGTGTCCGCGACGGGCCCCTCGCACCCCACTGCCCTGCCGGCCGCTGCCCGCCCCCGGGTCCAGGCCTTCTCCAGGTGTCTCCTTTTAGGTCAGGAGCTGAAAATCGTCTTCGGGGGGACCAGGAATGCCAGCTTCTCAGACGGTAGAGGACGGTTCGCGTCCGCCTGCCCGAGGGGACTCCGCCGTGCAGGACGTTTTGTTCACACCCTCCTGTTGGGTCGTCACGGTCCATTCACCACCGCCGGACGGGCTCGCTCCCAGTGGCAAAGCGCGGTATCTGGGGTGCGGCCTGTGCCGGGTGCGCCCGTGTGCGTGGCTTCGTCTCCTTCTCCTCGGAAGCCTGCTGCGGTAGCCGCTGTGCGCCGGGGACCGGAGGCGAGGTTGAGAAGTTCACCCAAAAGTCACGGGGGCACGGTGGCAGCGCTGGCTGGCCCCCTCAGAGCTCCAGCGCCCCCTGAGGTGTCCCCACCTCTCCACCGCGATGCCCCAGACACGCCTCAAGGGCTGATGTCTCTGGACCCGCCACACTCCCAGTTTGCGGGGCAGTGGCATCCCCTGGCGGGCATGTGGACACAGATCTGGGGGTCCTTCTCCGTGTCACAGCCAGGCCCACGAACCTTCATTGCCAACAGGTCCCTGTGCCGTGACTACGGAGAGCCACCCCTTGGGGAGGCCCGGGTGCTTGTCACTGGGCGTGGCCAGAGCAGCACCGCGGTGACTCGCAGAAGACAAGGAGCCTCGCCTCCCCAGGGCCCTCCACGTCCCCGCAGGGGACCGCCTGCCAGCCCCAAGCCCTGTGCATTTATCACATGTGCCGGAAGAGGTGGCGGCCTCCCCCTTCCCTCTGTCAGATGGGGGGGCTCTTGAGTGCAGAGGCTGCCTTAGTTTTCTCTGTTCCCCTGACACCCAGCAAAGTGTCAGATGCTGGACACAAACTCAGTCATTCAGAATAAATGACAGATTAACACGGCGTGGCTGTCACCTCTGTGGGCACCAGGAAGCTGTGCGAAGAGCTGGCATGTCCTGGACCACGTACTTATTCACACGAGATTCGAGAGGCATGGGCGGCAGTGACAGGGACAAGGCGTCATAAAGGAACGCGCCGTGGCAGAGGCAGAGGCATCCCGAACGCTCTGGGACGTCGGGGTCAGCGGTCCTGGTGTCGCTGTTAAGTCTCCGCTCAGCAGCGTCAGCGAGGCTCGTGCAGCCTGTCCTTGGCGCGCAGCGTTGGCTGCTGCTGGTTGGAGGGCAACCGCGTGCTTGGAGGGGGAGAGCCCCGTAGCAGCGGGGGCCGCGTCCCGGGTCCCCCCTCACGGCACCGCAGCTGGCACTGGGGGGGCGTGCGCAGGCTTCCGTCCGGTCCTGCTTGCGTCCTCCTTCGGGAGGTGGCACTGGGGAAGGGCTGCCAGCCCTGAGATGCAAAATTGGCAAAAGCGGGTTTTTGTTTGAGAAGAAGTGATGGAAGTGGAGCAGAGTGGGAACCGCCCTGCGTGCGGGTGCGACCTGGGCGCTCCTGCCCCCACGATGGGGTCCTGCTCCTCCCGCCCGCTCCTGGGCACTCCCGAGCCCCCGCCGGCTCTGAGCCGCGTGCGTGTCCCCGACACTGTGCTTCTCCACAGCTGTCACCGCCACGAGCTCGGTGTCACACGTGGCATCCAGTTGGATTCGCCACCCGGCCGGCCGCTCGTGTCCGCCGTCCCCCCACCCCCTTTCTTCGGGGGGACTCTTGGCCCTCCCGCCCCGGTCATGTCCCCTGCTTCTCCGGCCTCCTCAGCGCACCGCCGTCCTCTCTGTCACGCAGATGTGAACTTGTGCCCAGCTTTTCTCTTCTCTTCGCCCGAATTCCACGGGCCCTTGGAAGCCCTTTCCCTTGGGGTTCCTGGCGGCTCCCCTGCCAGCCCCGGGGTCCAAGCACAGGCCCCAGCCGGGAGCTGAGGCTGCAGGTGGCAGTTAGGTGGACGGGAGGCCGTGGGGCTGGGGCGCTGAGGTCTGCGCGCGCGTGTGCAGGGACTGACTGGCAGGGACATGCGGCTGCCCAGCACACAGGCGCTGTGCTGAGAGGTGAGGGGCCTCACCAGTGACCTCCTCGTCCCGCCTCCAGGTGGGTGGCTCCACCTGTCCCCCTGTCCTGAGGTGTTTGTCCTCGCAGTGTCTCCCTTTACTCAAGGCGATGGAGATTCTGTTTCTCAGGAACAGACGTGTCCTTAGCCAGATACCCCCTTTCAGTCACGTGTGGCTGTGTCATCTGTAGCTCAGGTCACCTCGTCCACCTCAGGTCTGGGGCCTTAAACCGTCCCCGCAGACACCTGCTAGCCTGGCGCCCCTAAGTAGGCGGGTCAGGGTCACCGTCCCTCGGTGCCCCCGCCACAGCGACAAAGACCAGACCCTCCGCCCGGCCTTACGGCTCAGGAGGCAGCATCTCTGAACGCTCTCCAGCCTCCCCGCGGCCGACGTCCCAGAGGGGCCGTGTTTTCCCCACGCCCCACCCGCTCACGGCGTCGCCTGCGTCCCGGTGCTGTCCTGCTACCCCATGCGGCACTCTGGGCCTGCTGAGGCCACACGCGCGGCAGTGGGCCAGGCTCCTGGGTCGGGTTCCGAGAGCGCCGACCCTGCTGCCAGCACGCCTCCCCGGGGGTGTCACCGCCCTGACACCGGGCCGCTGCCCCTCCCTTTGCGCGGTTTACGTCAGAAATACGCCCGGCGTGATCTGAGGTCCTCTGAGTCGGCTGCGGTGTTCTCGCGTCCAGGAGGCGGTCTGGGTGGGCAGCGTCCCCGGCTTGCAGATGCGCTGACGCCGGGCGAGGGGCCCCCCAGCGCTGACGCGGTGAGGCTGGGTGTCGGGTCCTCCCGCGCCGTCTCCTCGTTGCGTTGGTGGTTGAAAGCAGCAGGAACAACTGTGATCTCGCTACCTTGTCGCTCCCCCTTTGCGCCTTCCGTTTTTGCTCCCTGTGCTCTGAGCTGCCGTACAAACACGTACGCATTTAAGAATTTTATGCCTTTTTGGTGCGTCGGCCCTTCTGTTCATGGAGCACTTCACCCCCCTGACAGGCTCGCAAGAAGGGAGTCTGTAGTTTGCTTGGAATTTTCTTACTGCTGTTGGGGGGCAGCACAGCTGCCAGCTGCATTCTATGGAAAAACCTTCCTTTTCTTACACGTAAACCTGCCTTTTAAAACCCGAGACCCCAAAATACCAGTTTCTTAAAACATGGGTAGTTGGCACAGAGACGCAGAGCAGAGCCCTCAGAGATGACCGTCCTCACTGTGTTTCCCACGAGTGACCTCTGGCTGGAGTTCTAGTTCCCCTGGCACGAGCCCCACCGGCCCGTCGGCAACCCAGACCGTCTTTGCCTAAAAAGGTCGCGGCACGGTCCCCTGAGAACCCGACTCCCCAGCGCACGCCAAATGGCATTCAGCTTCCTAAAATTCCAGACGTGAGCATCAGTCCGGAACTCGGTTACAGGGTGCAGTGAGGCCCCGCTCGGGCCACTTGCAGAACTGGCCGCGTTTCCAGCCCTGGTGGCACCGCCGGCAGTGTAATGAATAGCGGAGGAAGCAGGACAGCAGGGGCCTGTCACTTGTCACTTGAGCTCGTGGTTTCATTACTGACACAGTAAAGCAGGACCGTCACAGAGGAGTGCGCTGATTTTTTTCATCCCGTACAATGAGAACAATTAATTTGAAATATGTCCCCCTTTGGTCTCCCAAGCTGCTGACGCCTCATGGGGACCCTCAAACACAGTCCTGATGGAAGCTGGCCCATCCGTGTGTGGTCGCCACCCGAACGGCGTCCCTGCCATCGCCGCTCATCCGGTGAGACCAGACCTTTAAATATAAATATGGGCTGTGGGACAGAGGTGGCTGGAACGGCCCCAAATCTTCCCAAGTCTCCCTGCAGCGCTAAGAATATCTCCTTTGAATTAGAATGAATTACTCTCTCCTGAACGCACGGTTTTTAACCGAAAATGTTCACACAAGGTTAGCTCCCTGTTGGAATAGGTAATCACGCAGGGATGCTGTTGTTGAGTTTTAAAACATTTCTGATTTAAAAGTGTGAAGTCAGTCTTTTGGGGTTTTTTCCCTAAAGAGTAGGGTAAGATGATTAATGTTGATTCGACCATAGAAACCACATTAGCGTTTCTTCTCACAAAAGTAAAGATTTTCTTACTTTCCGTGACTGGTTACACAGCATTGTCATTTAGGAGCGCTCTCTTAGAGCCACCCGTGCGAGTCCTGTGGGACGCACAGGTGCTGGTCACCAAGCAGGTCAGGCTGTGCGGAGTGCGGGGCCGGCTGCGACGTCACCCACGGCAGCGCGGTCCGTGTGCGGTGTGGCCTGCGTCATGCTCCGACGCCGACACCTACTGAAACACAAGGCAGGGGCCCCGAGGCCTGGTCGCCTCCAGTGCGTTAACAGCGCGTGTGGCCGTTCGCAGCTCCGGCCATTGAAGCGGTCCCCGCCTCGCAGCTCACGTCCAGCGTGGTTCACAGAGGCCGGAGGGACCGTTTTCAAAGGCACCTGCAGTGAAAGCCAAATGCCGATCACGTGTGAAGCTGTCGTCTCTGTCCTGGACGTCACGGTAAGAGTCTAGAAAAGCTGAAGATGCAGCTGCTTCTCCTCCCGTCTGTCCGTCTGTCACTCCCAATTCTTACGGCTCGCAAGCAGGCTGCTGTTGACGTCGGGCGTTTCGCTGTGTTTGAAACCAGCCTGCCTGTGCGCCACGCCCAGTGTGGAGCGGGCCCTCTTGAAAGACTGAGGCCTGAGAGTTCGGGCACCCCTGCAGTCTGAGCAGGGCTGTGCTGTGAAGCTCACAAAACGACGAGTCACGTTCAGACCGCCTCCAGACCCCGCACCGTCGTGGGGCTCACCGCCCTGGGGCGCCGCGCAGGTCTGCTGTGCTGGAACCTCCCCCGCCCCCGCCGCTTCGCCCTACGTGATCGTACAAATGATTTGATTCACCTTTGCCCCCGCCACATACCCGCACACGCAGGTGGCTAAGCAGGTCAGGGACGGGCACAGTCAGGCTGTGCAGAGTCTGACTCTGGCCCCACTCCACCCCCTCCAGGCCCCCACCGAGTGTCCCAGTGCCTGGAGCCAGCCTCTTACAGCAGGGTCACTGCACCCCGTCCCTCCGGGAAGGGCTCCCAGGAACCCACTGTGGTGCCCGTTCCTGGAGCACGTGAGCTCAGGCACTGACCAGCATCTGCCTCGCGTTCCCGTGGTTTATACTCACCTCCCCCTCCTCCTCTGAGAGCAAACAGCTGAGAGGCCAGCTCTGAGGCCATGGATCCCCCTC
>PVJL010008790.1:0-63334 GCA_004026885.1 Lyroderma lyra
GGTTTTGATTTGCATTTCCCTGATAGCTAATGAGGATGAGCATTTTTTCATATGTCTGCTGGCCATTTGTATTTCTTCGAGGGAGAAGTGTCTGTTTAGTTCTTCTGCCCACTTTTTAATTGGGTTGTTTGTTTTTTTGTTCTTAAGTCGTATTAGTTCTTTATATTTTTTAGATATTAGATCAGTGGTTCTCAACCTTCCTAATGCTGCGACCCTTAAATACAGTTCCTCATGTTGTGGTGACCCCCAACCATAAAATTATTGGTAGCTGCTCTCTACACATGTGTGACTGGTCTGCATAAATATGTGTTTTCCCGTGGTCTTAGGCGACCCCTGTGAAAGGGTTATTTGACCCCTAAAGGGGTTGCAGCCCACAGTTTGAGAACCACTGTATTAGTCCCTTATCTGATGTGTTGTTTGCAAATATTTTCTCTCATTCAGTTGGCTGTCCCTTTGCTTTGTTGATAGTTTCTTTTGCTGTGCAGAAGCTTTTTAGTTTGATATAGTCCCATTCATTTATTTTTGCTTTTACTTCCCTTGCCTTTGAGGACAGGTTCATGAAGTCTTCCTTGAGTCCTAGGTCTGTAAGTTTAGTACCAATGTCTTCTTCTATACAGTTTATTGTTGCAGGTCTGATATGAAGGTCTTTAATCCATTTTGAGTTAATTTTTGTATATGGTGGGAGTTCACAGCTCAGATTCACTGTTTTCCATATGTTTTTCCAGCTTTCCCAGCACCACCTACTGAAGAAGCTGTCTTTTCCTCATTGCATATTTTTTCTCCTATATCAAAAATTACTTGCCTATAAATTTGTGGATTTATTTCTGGGTTTTCAGTTCTGTTCCATTGTTCTATGTTTCTGTTTTTCTGCCAGTACCAAGCTGTTTTGACTATTGATGCTTTGTAATATAAATTGAAGTCAGGGAGTGTAATGCCACCAGCCTTATTCTTTTTTTTTTTTTTTTTTTTTTTTTTTTTTTTTTTTTTTTTTTTTTTGCTTTTTGGTATGTGGGTAGCTCCCTGGCTGGGAATCGAACCCAGGCCGCAGCACTGACAGCACCATCGCTGAAGCCTTAAGCCACTACACCATCAGGGAACTCCCTCACCAGCCTTATTCTTTTTATGTAGTATTGCTTTGGCAATTTGAGGCCTTTGATGATTCCATAGAAACCTGATAATTCTTTTATCTATTTCACAAAATTGTGATTGTAGGATTTTGATCGGTATTGCATTAAATCTGTAGATTCCTTTGGGCAAAATGGCCATTTTAATAATGTTAAGTCTTCCTATCCATGAACAGGGGATATTTTTCCATTTCTTTGTGTCTGATTCAATTTATTTCAGAAGTATCTTATAGTTTTCCATGTATAAGTCTGTCATGTTCTTTGTTAATTCCCAGGTATTTCGTTCTTTTTGTTGTGATAGCAAAAGGAATTGACTCCCTCATTTCTTTTTCTGTGGATTCATTGTTTGTATATAGGAATGCTGTTGATTTTTGTACATTGATTTTGTAGCTTGCGACTTTACTGTATTCATTTATTGTTTCTAATAGTTTCCTGGTGGAATCTTTGGAATTTTTTATATAAAGGATCTGCAAATAGTGACAATTTGACCTCTTCTTTCCCAATTTGGATACCTTTGATTCCTTTCTCTTGCCTGATTGCTGTGGCTAGAACTTCCAGTACTATATTAAATAACAGTGGTGACAGGGGGCATCCCTGTCTTGTTCCTGATTTTAGTGGAATAGGCTTCAGCTTTTCCCCATTCAGTATGATGTTAGCCAAGGGTCTGTCATATATGGCCTTTATTATGTTGAGATACTTTCCTTCTATACCTATTTTATTTAGTGCTTTGATCATAAATGGATGTTGTATCTTGTCAAAAGCTTTTTCTGCATCCATTGAAATGACCATATGGTCTTCATCTTTGATTTTGTTTATGTGGTGTATCACATTGATTGATTTTCGTATGTTGAACCATCCTTGTGCCCCCGGATGAATCCCACTTGATTATGATGTATGATCTTTTTGATGCATTGTTGTATTCTGTTTGCTGATATTTTGTTTAGGATCTTTGCATCTGTGTTCATCAGAGATATTGGTCTATAGTTTTCTTTTTTTGTATTGTCTTTACCAGGCTTTGGTAGTAGGGTAGTGTTGGCCTCATAGAATGAGTTAGGAAGTATTGCTTCTTCTTCAATTTTTCGGAAGAGTCTGAGGAGGATAGGTGTTAATTCTTCTTTGAATACTTGGTAGAACTTGTTGGTGAAACCATCTGGTCTGGGGCTTTTGCCTCTAGGGAGATTATGGATAGTCATTTCAATCTCTTTGCTACTGATTGGTCTATTTAGATTATCCAGTTCTTGGTTCAGTCTAGGTAGGCTCTAAGTTTCTAGAAACTTGTCCATTCCATTAATATTCTTTGATGCCACCTTCCATTTTAACATATCATCCCTCAATATGTACATTTTTTTCTGTGATATTTTTAATTTACCACAATACTTTATTAATTTTAGTCTGCCCATTCTTATTTTATGGATAACTTTGTACCTCTCGAGATACTAACTAGGTATTTTAAAAGTTTCTCTGTTTTTTAGTTTCCTTATTTAACTGTTTTTTCATGGGTTACTTTATCTGCCAGTTCATTTTGGTGCATTTATTTCATGCTATTTTTTTCCCATTACATGTTCAGTAATTCTTGGTTATTGTCTGCTTTTTATTATACATGTGGTTCTGAGTGAATTAGAATTGGCTGTGATGCCCTTCACGTGGAATGCTCTTCTCCCCTTTTCAATCTAAACAATTTATAATCAACATTAAATTTCAAGAGGCCCCTCCTCCAGGAAATATTTTTGAAATGCTTAATTAATTTAAGCTCCTGATTTCTGTGGTCTAACAGTAATTGTGTCTATTTTTCTATTTTTGTCACTCATATGTAAGTTACTTAAATATAGATACTATGGTTCATTCATTTTTTTTTAATATTTCTGACTCTTAACACCATGGCAGGGACTTAAAAGAAATTTAACAAATGGTGAAAGTGAATGAATAAATACCTTTCTCTCAGGTCAGGAAGATTTCCTCCATTTTTTTTCTCCATTCCAAGACAATCCAGTTAACTCCAAATTCTTCAATAAAATTTTGCTTTGCTAACATTGCCAAGTAATTCAAGTGCTTTAAATTGTATCTGGAACTTATTCTACTTATTATTAATACCATAAAACTTTTCAGTGAATGGTTTAGTATAAGTGAATTTCATCTTCTCAATGGTCTTTGAGGGAGGTCCCATGTTCATGCTCTATTCGTATTTATTCTGAGACTTTGTATTCTACTGAACATAACACCAGACTCAGTGTTTGCTATAATAAATCATATAAAAATACATTTGTTCTTTTCCTAGGAAATTTGCTCGTAATTGTATTTGTGAGTTACTTTGGATCCAAATTACACAGACCAAAGATAATTGGAATTGGTTGTGTCATTATGGGAACTGGAAGTATTTTGACTGCTTTGCCACATTTCTTCATGGGGTAGTAAGTATTAAACAGTTCAATGCAACAAATGATCATCTACTTGTAAATTAATGATAGAATTTTATATTTTCCTTTTAGATAAGCAGTCACCTTTTGAGAAGAATATCTACTAAGTATGTGTAGAAAAGAATTATTTTTATGTGATAATTAGCTGATTGCCTTATTCAGCCATGCTTTCACTGAATTTAAAATACAAATAATACTAAATAAGGTCTACAATTTCACAGGAAATAAGATCTCTATAACTTATGTATTTACGTACAAGCTTTTTATTACATTCAATAAACTTACTACTCTATGTACTGCAAGGTGGGTTTTCCCACTACCATAGTCATTGAGAGTATTCTTCCTAAGGTCACTGTGTAGTTACAATTTGAGTCAGACTCTAATGACAGAAAACCTGAAATAGTGATGGTTTTACTAAGTTAGAAGCTTATGTTTCATCTAAAAAGATAATGTAGCCATACCAAGGATAGTAAATTACTTCTTATTTTTATTATATTGCTCTGCCTTGCATGGCCTTGACTTTGTGGTCCAAATTGTGGCAATGTTGTTCTGGGCAAAAGAATAGAAGAGTGGAAGAATAACAAGAAGAAACAGAGTGCGCAAAGGCTGGGGTTTAAGAAATATTTTCAGAAGTATAACACTTTTATTGATTTCACATTTGCCAGACTTTATTACATTTTACATCCAGATATAAAGACAATGAAAAAAAGAGAATTTATCCCAGACTGCCATTCTACTAGCTAAAAAGATCCCACTGTCTTTTACAATGGAAGGAGAGAAGGATGGATATTGATAGACAATGAGCAGTTTCTGCTAAAGACATTAGTTACTTATTGCCAAAGACAATAGTCATGCCTTTGACTACCATATTAATTTCTTTTATTTATCTTTTTTCTATATTTGATCCTTAGAAGTACTTTCTTCTTCTGGGTACAGCTCCTTCTTATTTTCATTGTGCTACACTCCCTTAATTTATTTCCTATCTTTGTGGCTTCTTCATCCATCTTCTGCTGCTGCTGCTGACACCATAATGTCAGTTCCCCTAAACGCCCTATCCATCCTCTTCACTTTTCATCCTAGCTGATATGTATGGAGTGTATGCATTAAATGCAACTGTCACCTGTATGTGGTGATTTCTTATTACGCTTAAGCACTATGTAATAAGCCACCCTATGGTGTCTCCAACCTAGCATTCTACAAGCATTTCCCATCCATATATTCAAAATTGAATTCATCCCTATGCCAAAATCAGCTCAGATTTTTCACATTCAATCTTTCAATAACCATTCATTTAGCCACAAAGGAGCTGAAATCAAAGTCAAGGGCCTCATCCTAAGCTCCTTTATTTCAACATACAGGGCACGTGCTTACCAAATCTTTTCTATTCTATCTCCTGTCTGTTAAAGTTGTGTTCACCTTTCATCCTCACTGCCCCTAACCTAGCTGAGGCTTCCCTCATCTCTGGCCTTGACCCTTTTATTCTATACTAAAATATTCATTTTAAAATACAAATCTAGTTATTTGACTCCTGCCTGAAAGTCCCAATGTGCTAGAGTAGTGTTTTTCTAACTTCAGATTCTAAACCACTACTGGACCAAAAAATTGATTCAGATTATTGAGACCAATTAATTTTTTGATAGAGTAAAATAGAAGAGAATAACATAGAATAGAAGAATATACAATGTGGATGGCAACAAATATATTGTTCTGTGAAACTTTTGTTTTGCTTCTATGTTTGTGAGAGTGTGTACACACACACACACACATACTGTGATTGTGATGCAAAATGTATTTCTTACTGTTGATCACAGTAAAAAATGTTGAATGCCTCTTGTCTATGGATTGCTGTCTAAACTCATTTCCATATACAAGTTGCTCATTGATTTGGTCCTTGACTGTCTTTCTAATTTTATCTTATACTGCTCCACACCATTGAGGACCACACTCTAGGCCTGAAGTTTTCCGGATGTGCCCTAATATGTCACTTTTGCACATAGTGTTCTTTTCAACCTTGAATACTTTTTCTTCTTTGTCTAACTATTAATTCCTATCCATTTTCAAGATTCATCTCACATGTCATCCTCACTGGGAAGTTCTCTCTAATCTACCTTTTTCCCCTACTTCAAGTAAAGCTGACCATCCTCTTTTTCTTTGTAACAACTCAGGACCTGGTATATTAAACTTACATCTTTTATCATACATGCTTATCTTAGAGAATGTAAAACTGCTTAAGTACAAAAACTGTGTGTTTTATCTCTAGTTTTTTGAATCTAAGTATAATGCCTGTCATCCAATAGGCAGCCTGCCCTTCGAGCTCATGAAGTACCTCAGTATTTTTGTATATCAGCATTAGAATAGAATATCCCTGTTCTAATTCCATCTCTGTCATTCCTAGTAAGTTTCTCCTTATCAAAATGAAATGGATTACAACATTTGCAACTAAGTTTTGAGGATCAGGCTTATGAGTGTGCGTGTGTGTGTGTGTGTGTGTATATCTGTCTGTCTGTCTGTCTATGAAAGAAAATCAGATGGGTTATTGATAGAAAGTATACATGAATCAGTGTACATTATAGATTGATTTGGAAAACACTACTCTGAGTTTTATTAAATGTTATAGTAAAGTTTATCAGACAGATTGTGTGACCATCTCTGAAGATAATCCAAAGGGATGGAACAATACAGTTGGTAGTTTTAAAAAAAATACAGAAACTAAGGTAGTTTATATCTTGGCAAGAACATAAGCACTCCTAGAATGATAGTGACATGATAATCCACCTTGCCTGGGCAGTATTGGTGATATTTCTTTATGAATATTCCCATTTCACTTTCATCCATCACCTCTCCTAAAATACAGGCTGGGGAACTGACCAAGAGAATTCTAATAATTTGGAGAAGACAGTGGTGCAAATAAAGGGGAAAATTCCTCTGTATTTCTGGGGAAAGTAAAAATGTTCAATAGACAAGCAAAACTTTAAAGTTAGTTCTGTTTTTACAGTTATAGGTATTCTATAGAAACCTATATTAATCCATCAGAGAATTCAACATCAAGCTTATCCACCTGTTTAATTAATCAAAATTTGTTACTCAATAAAACATCACCCATGATGCTGGGAAAAGGTAAGAATTAAATTGACATCAATAAATATTATTGTTACTAATAAAGATTCTAAAATTTATCATTATAATAACATCTGCAAAATTACTATAATAATCATTAGTAATAATTGATTTAAAACACATAGAAAATGTTTTTCAGTTTACAATATTATTTATATTATATGTAAACAGCTTTTAGAAGTAATAAAAAGAATGTTTTGGTAGAAAATTGGCAAATAATATATGCATTTAAAATAAAGAAGGTGGACATCAGAAACATGGTGGCATGAGGGGTCCTCCTTGATCTCTCCCCTTGAAGTTATAACAAGTTGGACACCTATAATTCAACAAAAGATTCCCTGTGCACCACAAAAACATGTCTGAGAGATCTGCACATTAAAACATGTGAAGGTGGGCAAATTGAGAGGAATGGAGGAAGAGGGAAGAGCAAAGAGCAGAGACAGAGGCTGCGGGTCACAGACTGCAGCTCACTACTAAGGGTAGAGCTCAGAGCTTACAGCAGATCCCAGGACGATTGAGGCTGCAGGTTTACTTTCTGTGGCCTCAAGCATTCCTGCCTGAGTGTTAACATATAATATGGCTAAACCCAATATGTGGGTAGAAACCTTCAGGCAAAGGCTGAATACAGAAGTGCTACCCTAGCAGCCCTCACTGCCAGGCGGAAAGCAAAGCCACAGAGACCAACCATCTCACCCCACCCTCCCAGAGTTAGCAACAAGCCCCAGGAGAAACTGTAGATTATATGTTGGGACACAAAACTAGCTTCAACAAGTTAAGAAGATTGAAATCATACCAAATATAGTTCTGACCAAAATGCTTTGAAATTGGAGATCAACTGCAAAATGAAAGCAGAAAATGCCACAAACGTGGAGATTAAATGACATGCTACTAAAGAATAGCTGGAACAAAGAAGAAATGAAAGGAGAGATCAGAACATACATAGTAACAGATGAGAATAAAAATGCAATGTATCAAAACTATTGGAATGCTATGAAACTGGTAATAAGGGGGAAATTTATATCATTACAGGACTATCTCAAGAAATAAGAAAAATCTCAAACAACCTAACATTATATCTTAAAGAACTAGAAAAACAAGAACAACTTAAACCCAAAGTCAGCAGAAGGATGGAAATAATAAAAATTAGGGCAGAATTAAATGGAGAACCAAAAGACAATAAAAAAATTAATGCAGCAGAGCTTGTTCTTTGAAAAGATTAGTAAAATTGACAAATTTTGGCTAGACTTGCTAAGGAAAAAAGAGAAAAGACACAAAATCAGAAATGAAAGATACTACAGAAATACAAATGATCACATAAGAATACTATGAAAGACTATATGCCACCACATTCAAAAACCAAGGAGAAATGGACAGGTTCTTAAAAATATATAACCTTCCTAGACTAAATCACAAAGAAATAGAAAATCTAAATAGACCAATCAACAGTAAGGGAATTGAAACGATATCCAAAACTTCACCAAAAGCAAAACTCCAGGATCAGATGACTTCACTAATGAATTCTACTAAATGTTCAGAGAGGATTTAATACCTGTCCTTCTCAAACTCTTTAAAAAAACTGAAGAATATGCAATATTTCCTAACTCATTTCATGAGGCTAACAATATGCTTATTCCAAAACCTGGTAAGGATTAAAAAAAATAATAAAAGAACAACTATAAACCATTATCTCTGATGAATACAAATGCAAAAATCCTAAACAAAATACTAGCAAATCAAAGACAACAATACATTAAAAAGATTATACATCATGATCAATTGGAGTTTATTCCAGGGGCACAAGTATGATTCTACATACACAAATCAATCAATATGATGCATGATATAAATAAAATAAAGGATAAAAATCATGTGTTTATATCAATAGATGAGAAAAAGCATTTGACAAGATACAACATTGATTTTTTACTAAAACACTTAATAAAGTAGGTATAAAAAGAATGTACCTCAAAATAATAAAGGCCATGTATGACAGATCCTCAGCTAATATCATACCCTGTGGTGAAAAACTGAAAGTTTTTTATCTATGATCAGGAACAAGATAAGGATGCCCCCTATCACCACTGTTACTCAACACAGTTTTGGAAGCCTAACCAGAGCAATAGGGCAAGAGAAAGAACAAAAAGATAACCAACTTGGGAATGAAGAAGTCACATTGTCACTTTTTGCAGATGATATGATTCTTTATATAGAAACCCCTAAAGATTCCACCAAAAAATTATTAGAAACAATAAACGAACACAGCCAACTGGAAGGATACAAATCAATATACAAAAATCCATTGCATTCTATATATTAACAATAAAATTTCAGAAAAAGAATTGAAATAAAATCAATTCCTTTTGCAATTGCAACAAAGAGAAAAAATACCTAGGAATAAACTTAACAAAGGATGTGATGGACATATACACCAAAAACTATTAAGACATTATTAAAAGAAATGGAGGAAGACACAAAGAAATGGAAAGATAATCCATGTTCATGAATTTGAAGAATCAACATGGTTACAATGGTCATATTACCCAAAGCAGTATACAGATTTAATGCAATCCCCATCAGAATGCTAAAGGTATTTTTTAAAGAAAAAGAACAAAAAAATCACCAGATTTGTATGGAATTCAAAAGACCCAAATAGCCAAAGCAATCCTGAGAAGAAAAAGAACAAGGTTGAAAGTACCACACTCCCTGAGTTCAATTTTATGCTACAGAGCAATAATAATCAAAACAACATGGTACTGGCAGAAAAACAGACACACACACACACACACACACACACCAATGGAATGGAATTGAGAACTGAGAAATAAACCCACATATATATGGGCAAATAATTTTCAACAAAGAAGCCAAAAACATGCAGTGGGGAAAAGAAAGCCTCTTCAATAAATGGTGCTGGAAAAATTAGAAAGCCACATGCAAAAGAATGAAATTAGACTGCTATCTGTCACCATACACCAAAATTAACTCAAAATCTATCAACGACCTGAATATAAGACCTGAAACAATAAACTGTATAGAAGAAAGCATAAGTACTAAACTTATGGACCTTAGGTTTAGAGAGGAGTTTATGAATTTAACTTCAAAGGCAAGGGAAGTAAAAGCAAAAGTGAATGGGACTATATCAAACTAAAAAGCTGCTGCACAGGAAAAACAAACAGAAAACACCATCAACAAAACAAAGAGTCAGCCAACTAAATGGGAGAAGATACTTGCAAACAATACCTCTGATAAGATGCTAATATCCAAAATATATAAAGAACTCATACAACTCAATAACAAAATAAACGATCTAATTAAAAAATGGGCAGAGACACTTCTCCCAAGAAAATATACATATAGCCAACAGATAGATGAAAACATGCTTAACTTTACTGTTAGAGAAATGCAAGTCAAAACTACAATAGATAATACCTGACGCCTGTTAGAATGACTATTAACAACAATACAAGTAATAACAAGTGTTGGAGAGACTGTGAAGAGACTCATATACTGTTGGTGGGAAAGTAGGTTGGTACAGCCACTATGAAAAAAGTATGAAAATTTCTCAAAAAATTAAGAATAGAGTTACCATATAACCCAGCAATCCCTCTTCTGGATAGCTACCAAAAAATCTGAAAGTATTTATTCATAAAGAAATACATATCTCTATGTTCATTGTAGCATTATTCATGCTGACCAAGACATGGAAACAAGCAGTGTTCTTCAATAGATGATTGGATAAAGAAGATGTGGTACATATATACAATAGAATATTACTTGGCCATAAAAAATGAAATATTGACATTTGTGACAACATGGATAGATCTTGAGATTATCATGCTGAGCAATATAAGTCAGAGAGAAAAAGTCAAGAACCATGTGACTTCACTCACATGTGAGATATA
The DNA here is from genome assembly GCA_004026885.1 of Lyroderma lyra. Lineage (NCBI taxonomy): Eukaryota > Metazoa > Chordata > Mammalia > Chiroptera > Megadermatidae > Lyroderma > Lyroderma lyra. Next base: position 10,558 of record PVJL010008790.1, read on the forward strand.
AAACTAAAAGCAACAAATGAACAAGACAAGCAAGCAAGCAAAAACTCATCGACACAGACACAATTTAGTGGTTCCCAATGGGTTGGGGTGAGAGGAAATTGTAGAAGAGGGTAAATGGAAGAAATATTTGGTAATGGAAGGAGAACTGACTTTGAGTGATGAACACACAATGCAATAAAATATCTAGACATAGAGTTGTACACTTGAAACTTACATAATTTTACTAACCAGTGTCATCCCAATAAATTTAATAAAAATTTAAAAATAAAATAAAGAAGAGGAAAGTGGCATAAATATATAAAAATGTAATTGTATGAAAAATGTAAATTGTTAACACCAATTAAAGATTTTTTTGCTTATTATAACACAAATCATAATATATAATTACAAATTACAACACTAAAGATTTTTCTGCCTATTAGATAGGAAAAGTTAAAAATAGAAATAAATGAGGTAAAGAAAAAAACATTTTATGTATTAATGGGAGTGAATAAATTGCTAACTATCTTTATAGGTTAATTTTCAATGTAATAAGGAATAAAAATATGCCTACCTGCTTAAAACAATAGTTCTACTTGTACTAATTTATCTTCAGGAAATGATCAAGATGCATAAGAATTTATTAATAATTATAGCTTGTCATCCCTGTTTAACAAAGTGAATAATTAGAAATGTTTTATGAGTAAGAGACTGATTAAATAAATTATAAAAGTTTTATTCAGTATACTACTATGCTGTCATTAAAATCCTGACATAAAAAAACTTAATAGCATGGGGAAATTATCATAATATGGTGTTAAGTATTACAAAAGTAGATTTCAATAAGAGCTAGACACTTAAGGATGTAACAAACATAAAGAATATTAGGCATATTTTATGTGCACTAAAAATGTCGAAGATATATACACACATTAGAAGTGATGCTCCCTGTGTGGTTTGGTTACAGATACTTTTTGCTTGTTTTCTTGGTGCTTTTCTCTATTTTCAAATTTTATAAAGTGAATATGAATCTCTCATTAGAAAAAAGCAAAAAATTAAATGACATAATTCAGGGGTTAATGTAGTTAAATTTCTAATAGGAGTGCTAAAATTAATGTTTAAAATAAAACTCTCTTGTCTACATAGGTCAGGAAAAGGAATCTGAATCACATGTATGGATATATGTCTTAATGGGCAATTTGCTTCGTGGAATTGGGGAAACCCCCATACAACCCTTAGGGATTTCTTACATTGATGATTTTGCAGAAGGAGGAGACTCTTCCTTTTATTTAGGTAATGTACAGAGAATATTAGATTTTATGATTACTTTTTCTGGGTTTACCCTTGAAATAATAGTGTTCTTAAATTTATTCTTATGTTTATTTTTAAAATACTGGGAAAATGTTTTGTGTACTATTACTTTAAAAAACATTTTGAATAAGAACCATATATTTTTGGCATCTGATAAAATTATCTTTTAATATGTTCAGGTTGTTTGTATTCAGTAGCAATGATTGGTCCAATTCTTGGCTTTCTGCTGGGATCTCTGTTTGCTAAAATGTACGTGGATATTGGATATGTAGATCTGAGTAAGTACAATCTGAACACGGTAACATGATGATGCTTTTCAAATATAGGACATTACTCTCTCAAGTATTGAATTTATTCTTTCGGTAGTTCTTTACTCTTTGTCAAAAGTTACACATAGAAAATAATGTAATAATAACCAGACTAAAAGTATACTTCAGCTTCTATCTATGTTTACAACTAAGTAAATCTAAAATAATTTTTTTAAGTTTTAACAAACTTGCTTAAGATTACTACATCCAAAATAACTGCCAACTAATTGCAAGTTTCTCTATGTGATCTGTAATAGCACTGCCCTGCATTTACCCTTGGGAAAACTCCATTTTCTATTTGCATAGTTCTGTGGCTCTTCATCAGAGAAGCCTTACTGTGTCATCTTCCACTGACTCAAAGTTAAATGTCCCTGCTAATCATCAAAAGCGTGCCTTATTGTAGCCCTTATACCATGAGCCATAAATATTTGTGCACTTACCTACCATCTCTTTCAGAACATAACAGGGTGGTATCTGACTTAACATATAATAAGTAATTAGTATTTATGAATAAACAAATCTGATTTTCTATCTCACCAGGACTTGAACAGATCTCCAAAGAGATCAAACAATTCATTTCCAAAAACGTAGTAGACCTTGAAGTAGGCAAACAATAGCCGCAAACAAAACTTTTTACTGTATAATATAAAGCCAAAAGCAAGTAACTGTTGAAATGTTTTATGTCTTCTATTTTGGATGTGTGATTTAGAGTTTAGGTTCCCATTCTGTACATTTCTATTCATTCACCTCCAGGTTCATCATTGTTTTTACCAAGAATATAGAAATAAATTGTTAAAGTCTTTAGGATAATAGTTTTGTAACCTATTTTCTGTATTCAGGAATCATTACTCATACTATTATAGAAATCCTAGTGATTCCATTTCTGTCACTGAATGCTTAGACCTTTGACATCTTCCCTTTCTCAGTCGTGAGTATGATGTAAACCTACTTTGCAGTACACTTAGGCAAATTCCATTGTTGGCAGAAGCCAAAGTGATAACATAAGTGAGTAAAGAGTATTAAGTGTGGTAGTTAAATTGGTGAGAATTGGTGGTGATGAACTGCCCTCCCCACACACCTGAAAGCACATAAACTGCCCAGCCTCAACCTGTTTTTTTCATGCAGAAATATGGATTCAACTTTGACAAGGTCTTCTGTTTGGTTTTCAGGAAAGTCCATAAATCCAGGTTTTTATGTAGAACTTTTTAATTTTTAAGACAGTGCATGAGCCAAGAGAAAACACTTTGGGAGGTCATGTTTGGATTATGATCTTGAGTTCCTATATGTAGACCACTGATAGAACAGGAAAAATGTTACCAAAGTGACATTTCTGATAGATGGTGAATAAACATTTACATGCAGATGGAGTCACTGCTTTTACCAATCATTTCCTGAAATCTGTCTGAGTTGCTGAGTGTGGAAGAATATGATCACATAAATCAATTTTAAACACAAATCTGTGCATACTTGAAAACCACTTGAACAAATAGAATAAATAATATATGTTTATATATAGTAGCTTTAAATCAAGTCAATATTTTCTCAAGTTACTTAGTTTTTTTATAGATCAAAGAGTAGTGGCACCATTACTGTGCTCCAAACTTCAATGGGGTGGGTGTGTGTGTGTGTGTGTGTGTGTGTGTGTACACGCACGCACACTGTGCTTTCTAATTACTTGGAATGTTTACTTTTATACCTACTGAAATAGCTTATTTATACTTGTCTAAATATAGTATTTACATATTACTCATTCATGCTATAAAGAAAAATACAATTGAAATAAATGTAAATTATCCTTAACTTTTAGAGTCCAACTCTTATGATCAATTTTAAACTCAAATTTTCATTGTGTGTATATCTTCACCAATGTTATCCCCTGTGCTGTCAAAGAGTTGGAAATGCAGGTTTCTGAGAGGGAAAGAAAGCTCCATGATTAGCTCTAAGAATTTCCTGCAAACTACTGTAAACTTCATTGCTGGTGCTTTCTCGACCTCTGTAGATGGTGCCAATAGAAGTTTTCAGACAATAGCAATGATTCATATGGTTTCCATAATTCGTCCTTAAATGGTCTGCAGGCTTAAATGTTCAATGATGGCAGTTGTCGTCATGTCACCAAAAAAGTCACTGAGTTTGCATAGGTTCAAGCAATGATAAAAATGTCATGATTGATTCCTGGACAATAGCAATTGCATGACGATATTAAATTTCAAGTTTTATCCTGATTTCAGAGATAACAATGTGTGAAAAACAAATAGTGTCTCAGAATTGATGAAATATAGTTTACTTGTTTTAGCTATGGAGGAGAGCAATCATTACCATTCTTGCCCAGAATTTATTGCATTTCAAATAATTATTTGTTTCTAATTCTTTAGGCAGTATCAGAATAACTCCTAAGGACTCTCGTTGGGTTGGTGCTTGGTGGCTTGGTTTTCTTGTCGCTGGACTATTATCCATTATTTCTTCCATACCATTTTTTTTCCTGCCCCAAAATCTGAATAAATCACAGGAAAAAAGGAAAGTTTCATTATCTTTGCATGTGCTCAAAACAAATGAGGAAAGGAGTCAAATGGCTAGTTCGACCAACCATGAGCAAAATGTTACTGAAAATATAACTGGTAAGTATTTCATATTTATTGTCACTTCGGAATTCTTAATCCTAGTGAAAGGGAGGAGTGAGTCTTCCCAAATAAGTCATACTCAAAAAATCCAGAGTTAGCCTTCTTCTGCACTAAATTTAGAGGAATTATTTTTCTAAGATTTCTACTAAAATTAATAAATGTTTCCTGAACATAAACCAACTCTGAAGAGAATAGGATTAAATTTGTGGTCTTCAGCTAGGAGAAACCAACCTAAGGCAAAATATACCTGTTACATAAAAAACAGAGTATACGGGGGCTGTCTGGAAAGTATCCAGTCATGTAATATGAAAAATAGAGACATTTATGTCTGGATTTTTTCTGGACCACCCTCATATATTTATTTTAAAATTTTATACTATAAACTATGAGGATTAAAAGGACTATAGTATTTTATTCACTTAATCCTTCATTCACAAATAGTACCAGGCACCATACTATGCCCTGATGATAGAATATTGCCTCTGTTTTCTGAGGATTTATAATTTATTGTGTTGTACTGAGAAGTATGTAGACAATTGCAACACAGTGTTTAAGCACTATGGTAAGTTAAATATAAGAAATAATGAGTGCCTATAAATTGGACACCTTACCTATTCTTAGGTGGAGAGTTGAAGTCAGGAGAAGGTAGTCAGTGAGAAGAGATTTCTCTATAGATAAAGTAAGATCTTTTTTTCTTGGTCACCATATAAAAAAATTTGCTTACCTAAATATGAACAAATGAAGTAGAAGCAACAGTAGTAGTTAAGGTTATCCAAGTCAGACATGTGAATGATACTCTACCATTTAATAGTACCTTCCCTTTCAAACATACCTGAGAGCTAATGGAAAACAATTTAGGAGCAATCATCTAGGGAATAATCCAGCAGCAGTCAGAGCAAGCTAGTTGAAAGAATGAGGTGTTAGCACAGTTTCTACATTGCACAGAAATGGTGAAATAGTAAAAGCCAAAGCAGAGGGGTGCCTAAACCCTCGACAACCTTTTTAAGTGGAAGTCGAAGTGAAGTTTTTCCTCTTAGCAGTTCTTCCGCTCCGGTTATTGTTACATTCTCCTCCTCATCACTCTAACCCGGAAGCAATGGTGTGCTGTAGCCAGTTTGTGGTGGTCCCTGAGACAGGATTGTTAAATTTTCAGCTACATTGGTAGCTTGAAGTTGGCCACTGGGGGAGAATTTACTACCATTTATTACTGTGGAAGTTGGTAAATACTACAAATCAGGTCTTGTTTCCCCTGGAATCAGTTGTTAAATATTCACCAACATGCTACTGAGTTAGAAGTTCCTGAAATGTAACATGCCCATTAAAAATAGCATACTTAAAATTTTTTATTTGGTTTGTGCTACTTCCCCAGTACCAAATCAAATATATCAAAAGTACTAGATTATCTACACCCATAAGGCAAATGGGTGAGCCCAAAAAGAATAGACAAGATAATACACATGCAAAAATTGGGCAATTGTAAACATCTGTATTATCAACTGTGTTTGTAAGATAGTGGTCAGAATAGTAAGGAGTTCCTTAATTATGTGATACTAGGAATAGATGAAACAGCTAAGAACATTTAGTCAGAAAACAATATTGGATTTGTTCTATATGTTTTTGATTAGAAATAAGACTCATTGATTAGAAAGAAATAGAGAAATAATTCATTACAAAAACAATTTGTAAACAATGAGGATTGAAAAATAGAGCAAATTTCTTTATGAGGTACTCAGCTTAATGTCACTTGAGTTGTTTATTGATCCAATTATTGAGAATATATAATGGGTCATGATTGTGGGGAAGTTCAGACTACACAACATATAAGTCCTCCTCTTAAAATTTTCAATGATTTGATGAATCCATCTGCTCTATTTCTTTTGATCAAATGTCACAACTCACTTAGAGTGTCTCGCACAAGTCAGGGTCCTTGCTGATTGTGGAGCCTTGAAGAGAAAAGTTTAGTGTTTTGGCCTAACAATTTTAAAGGTTATTTATTCCTGCTATACATTTTCTTATGCCTTCTTTTTTTTATGGCAGTGACACCATATAAATTTATTATATATTTAAAAGCCTTCTTTTTTTATTTCCTCTCAGTTTTTTATTTTTATTATTTTTTTTATTGTTAGACTTATTGAGATGATATTAGTTAACAAGAATTTCATAGATTCCAGTTGTACATTTCTACAGTGCATCGTCTATGTGTTGCAGTATATGCTCACCACCCAGTGTGAGTTCTCTTTCCATCACCATATATTTGGCTCCCTCCTCCCTCCTCTCCCACTCCCTTCCCTCCTTGCCCCCAGGTAATCACTAAACTATTGACTGTATCCATGAGTTTTTGTTTTGTTTTGTTTTGTTTTTTCTTTGCTGCTTTCAGTTTTATGTTCTACATATGAGTGAAGTCATATGTTTCCTGTTTTTTTTCTGTCTGGCTTATTTCACTTAGCATGATGTTCTTGGGGTCCTTCCATTTTGTTGCAAGTGGCAGTATTTCGTCTTTTGAAGAATCTCCACACTGTTCTTCATAATGCTTGTATCAATTTATATTCCACCTGCAGTGTGCAAGAGTTCCTTTTTCTCCACATCTTCTCCAGCACTTGTTATTCCTTGTCTTGTTGATGTTTTCTTGTATACAGTTTATTGTTTTGGGTCTTAGGTGGAGGTCCTTAATCCATTTTGAGTTAATTTTGGAATATGATGACAGTTCGCAGTTCAGATTCATTCTTTTGCATATGGTTTTCCAATTTTCCCAACACCATTTTCTGAAGAGCCTTTCTTTTCCCCATTGCATATTTTTCGCTCCTTTCTCAAAAATTATCTACCCATATATTTGTGGGTTTATATCTGGGTTTTAAATTCTATTCCATTGGTCTGTGTGTCTGTTTTTCTCTAAAAGACTTAGTTCTTACCATAGCTAATGAAAACCCTTAGAGATCTACAGAATAAGATTTTTCAAAATATGTGTCATCTCTCTTTCAATAACCATATCTGGTTCTGTGTTTCTAGACTCTGATACTTACTCCCAGTTTTACAAGTAGTTCTTTCACTTTTGATTTGCAATACAGCTGGTTGACCTGTTGATCACAGACCCAGATCACATAATTTTGCCATGGACAGAAGTTATGAATTTGTTACACATCTGTTTGTAGGCAGAGGTGCTTGTAGTATTATTGTCTTAACATCTCATGAAACACAACATTATTTTTCTCTGCCTCTCCTTGAACCTTAAAAACGGTAATTTATAATACTGCCAACTTTACTGAGACAGTATTTTTTGGTAGGAAACCTGTATGCCAGAAAGCAGCAACAACAACAACAACAAAAAGCTGTATATAGAAACAAAGCTGTATCTGAATCCTGGTACTAAATTGATCTTTATGATTTTGAACCTTAGTCATTTCTGTGAGCTTTGAATTATACTATTTTTAAGGTAATCTTCTACTTAATAATTATGTTAATATAATAATTATACCTTTAAGTGCTAATAAATAGGAGACACTTCATGTATTACTCACTTTTGTTTCTTGAGCACCTAGCATATTGCCTAGTACCCAATAAAAATCAAGTACTTGTTGAGTGAATAGATACATAAATTAATGATGTATGTAGTTGTATCATGGAGTGGTAAAAACCAAATATAAAGTGAATAAAGCAAGTTGAAAAGTAGCATGTAAATATGATCCCATTTTGAGGTAAAACGAACTAAATAAATGTTAATGTATATATGAAAAACATTTAAGGAATATTTAAAAACTGTTCATAGGATTATAGAGTATTCTGACTTTCTGTTGTGTTTTTATGTAATTTTAAATCTTATATAACTTATATTTATAAGATACATATCTACATCACATTTTCTTTATATTTATGTTTTAGGTTTTTTCCAGTCCTTAAAAAGCATCCTTACCAATCACCTATATGTTTTATTTTTGCTTATGACATTGCTACAGTCCAGTGGCTTTATTGGTGCTATTACTTATATCTTCAAATACATAGAACAACAGTATGATCAGTCAGCATCTGAAGCTAACTTTCTGTTTGGTAAGACATATTGTTTATGTTTGCTTGATGAACAACATATTATCAACTAGTTGAGTTCCAAGTGACATTTTGTTGTGATGGCAATTTCATAGTTTAGTAAATGTAATTCATTTTATTCTTTTACAAATTTTATCAAATCTGTCAACCTTGTGATGTCAGCATTGTTCTGTATTTAAAGTTGCGTCTGACATTATTTTTGAGGAGATGAATTCCTGATGAAAAAGTTGTGTGTAATGAAGTATTTGAATATGGTATCTGCCTAATTGGATCTTATAATTTAGTGTTGAGATGCAGAGACAAATCATTTTGTAAGGCAATCATTATTCCATAATTCATGGATTTTGATTCAGAAGGCAGCCACTTACAAAAAATGGAACATTGATGTTTCCCAAAGAAAAATCAATTTAAACACATTGTTTTTACATAATTTAAAATAAAAATAATATTTTAGATAGGTTTATTGGCTACAATGTCTATTTTCAATGATATATTGAGACTTGCTTATGAAGGAAAAGTTTTCTTACATCATTTTCCCCCTACACTTAGTATTATATAAAAATTTTTAGAGCAGTACATTATTCAGTACAATGCCCAGCACATTGTAGAAAATTAACTAATATTTTATAAATTTATCAAGTGATATGTGAGTAGGTCATAAATAAGAATATAGTAATTCTGTATAATACTTTTATTGAACTTAAGATAAAAAAACTATAACAATTAAGCATGACTCTTAATAAGGTTCTCAGCCTTAATTTTTTGTTATTGTTGTTAGAGGGGTCTTCATCTTTAATAACTTTTGGACAATGAAATGAAAAAGTTGTAAGAAGGACTGATCATTTTTAACTACATAGGCCTATTTATCATCTCAGTTTTATGTATGGTTGGATGAATAAAGAAGAGTCATTTAATTCGAGTATTCAATTCTAAAGTAGTGAAATTTTAAGAATTGGAACTTTTTCTTTTGAGGAGATGTAAAGGAATTTATATGCTAGGATGAAATTCTCATAAACAGGAAGATAGTGTTTTGTTGTTGTTTTCCAGGGGGAGAAAAGTACCCCCTAGAAACCATCTATTTAGAATTACAAATATTCTCAGTCATGGACTTTTGCTGTTGGAGAAACCAAACCCTCCGCATTGGCAGGAAGAAATCATTTTTATCTTTCTTATATGGTGTACTGGTCCCCTACCACTCTACTGGCCTGCCAGCCTTCTCCTTAAGAAGTAATAAGATTGGATGTATTTGGTTGATATATACTGTGTCTCATATTGAAAGATATTTCAAAATAACCATATGTATGTAATTACAATTTTTCTTTTATTCCTAGGAAGCATAACCATACCAACTGTTGCAACAGGAATGTTTACTGGAGGATATATCATTAAAAAATTCAAATTTACCTTACTTGGACTTGCCAAATATTTATTTTTTGTGAATATATTGTCCTCCATATTTGACCTATCAAATTTTGCACTATTCTGTGAAAGCAAATCGGTTGCTGGTCTAACCTTGACTTATGATGGGTTTGTATATATCACTATGATATTGCACAATGTATAAACTAATATAAATGACTGTAAGAAAAACAGGGCCGATGGCAATTTTAACTAAACTTTCTTTCAATTTAGAAAAATTTCAACTTACAAATTCTTAAAATATCCGTTTCTCAAAATTTCAAAAACATCTTCTTTTATTCCTTCCTTTTAAAAAGTTACATAGGTTGTAATAATATTTATCATTAATGGGGTCCATGCTTACAAAAGAGTGATCAGTACTTTAATTCTTAATTTATAGATAGGAAAAACAGGACTTAGTAACATAGATGATGTGGCTAGCAATGTTAAGATTCTGACTCAAACTTAGGATTTTTAACTCCAAATCTCTTAGTCTTAACCATTGCAATCTTGGATCAGAGAGGTATACAAATGACATTTTCCACAAGTGACTGAATAATCTTTATCTACAGTTAATTTTTACGTTTAATGATTATCTTTATAACAAAACATTTTCTTACATTGTGCTACTGACTTCTCCTTTTCTGAAAACTAATACTGTTTCTTTTGGTGGTGTCTTCATTAACAGTAGAATTGATAAATATCCTATATATAATTGTATATCAAACCCTAGAAAACTTTTCATTCTTATTATTATCAAGTATTGTGAAGTATTCCAAATACTACAGTCTTTACCCCAAATTAAAGGCAAGATTCCTGTGCAAAATTTTTGGCACCTGAATACAGCCAACAACTTGAGTTTAGGAAAGTTTACATTCAAGAAACAGCCAAGATCCTTGAATCACAGTTCAGTAACTATTCTCCTTAGTGCTGCTTATTGTTAGCTCTGAGCTTTTAAACTCTGGATCCTAAGCATCATCCTCCTAAATTGGAGGCTTGCTAACTTAGTCTTGAATTATCTCCTCGTTTCCTCTTAACTCTGACAATTGTTAGTTCTATCCAGCATCACCCACTCTGGCAAATCAAAATAACGGAGTACCTAGGTCATTAAATTTTAGAGGTAAAAAAAACCTTAGAAATCATACAGAGCAATAGTCATATCTTCTTCTTTACTAATTGAGACACAAAGAAACCCTGACTTGTTTGAAGTCATACGATGCCTCCATACTGATGCTGCATTATATCATTCATGCAAGGGCTCCCTGGTTGTCAGAGCAGGCTTTAGCCAGTTCCCTGAAAACAACTATAGTAACTGTACCTTCTATTCAAAATGAGGAAGCCAGAGGTCTCTGAGATTTTTAAAACAAAATCAGTAAAATTTTCCTGAATGCCTTCTTACAGGTCGAGATGATGTATTGGATACATCAGTGTTGTCATGGAATTTATATTCTAATAATAGCAAACAACAGAATCAAATATTCAGCATTTATGAAATACTAGTCAGTAGGGTAAGTTTTTAAAGTATAAATTAGTGTAGAGTTTCTCAGAATGTAGTCTAAGAGTCTAAAGTGGGGCCTGAGCGCTTAGAAGAGTGCCAATAAATTGTAAATTGTTTTTATAATAAAAAGATAGTATTTGCCTTTTTCATACTCATTTTCTCATGAGTATATAGCGATATTTTCTAAGGGTTCAAGATATGTGATAATAACATCAATCTGACGGCTAACAACAGGTGTGCTTGTGTATTCTCTTGCACTAAAATTTTCTTAGTATTAATTTCTGATAGAGTATGTATCAACAGATACAACCCACTGAACAAAAAAGCCTTTGGGGCTCTCAATACTTTTGAGTGTGGAGTACTAGTGAGAATAAAATATTTTGGAACTGCCAAATTAAATTTTTTCCAAAACATTTTCATAAAGTTGATGTTATCTATGACTTACTAATGGAAATATTGATTTTTAGAAAGAATAGTCACATTGCTATGGCAGAACTAATGTGAACATAAGAGTTTCTGACTGCAATGTCTGGACATTCATAATTAAGCTTATCCACTCCTAGTCATATGTCTCCAAGCACAGTTGCTTTTAGGTATTAGGTGCTTTTTAGTAAAATTATTGCTAACAGAATATCTGAATCTACTTTTTTTCTTTCTTCATGTAAATTATTTGCTTATTCAAAGGTAATTTATCAATCCTCATTTACTATCTAAATTTTTACCAAAAATAAAAGAATAATTTAAAAATCTATAAAGAGTATTAATTATACTGTTATCTATTTTATAATTTTAGCTATGTTTTATTACATTTTATAAATATAACTGTTTTATAGCAAGTCATTATAAAATATGTTGTAGTTTCACTTAAAATTATATGGAGTTTTTCTACTCTTTCTCAACTGATTCTATTTTTAAATATTGATCCTTAGGGATTCTGCTTTAACCATGTTGAATTATTTTCTAATGTAGTGAAAATACAGATTTTTAGATTAAAATTAGTTGAATAACATTCACAAATTTATAGGACTGTACAGTAAACTGGAAAGAACATACCTAGTCTTATACCATTTCCTTGCTGAAGAGAAACTGAGTCACAGAAAAATGAAGTGACCTATTTAATGAGTAATTTCTTAATAGAATCTCAAAGACTCTTGTCTAAATCTTACCTATCCTCGGTGGTCTCCTTTTACTGTTTTACTTCCTCTAGATTATAAATCATGTCTGGGTAAAGATGAATGGTGAAAAAGTTAATAAGCCCTAAAACAATTTTGCCATTTTTCCTCATCACTCATCAGATTTCTCTATCGAACTGAAGGACAGTCTTTCCCTTATTTTTCTTCTCACCTCTCTCCCCTTCCTTCTTTTTTTCCTTCCCATCCTTTCACTTTCTCTCCTCCTCCTCTCTTCTCCTGCTCCTTTTTCTTCTCCCTCTCTGTCTCTGTCTGTCTGTCTCTCTCTCTCTCTCTCTCCTTTTGATACATGTCTCTTATATATTTCCAGAAATAACCCAGTGGCATCTCATACAAATGTACCACTTTCTTATTGCAACTCAGACTGCAATTGTGACGAAAGTCAATGGGAACCAGTCTGTGGGAGCAATGGAATAACTTACATGTCACCTTGTCTAGCAGGATGTAAATCTTCAAGTGGCAATAAAAAGCCTATAGTAAGTATTAGTTTTTTTTCTCTTTAATCAAAATCACAGATTTGATTTCATAATTACTTATCAAATTTTCTGTAACTAAGGTCTTCATTAAAACAATACAAAAGAAAAATACTTCCAATATGGTCTGTCCTTGTGATGGCTGTGATGTTGTGTAAACAAGCCTTATATAACATCATCTATTCTATAATCTGTCATTGTGCTCTTGAATGTTTTGTTTGCTGTACAAGTAGAATTCCAGTGCCCCTGCCTGGCCTCTTTCCCCTATACTCTTCCCATTCCAATAGGTCACTGTAGTCTCAGGTTTTGGGACTTTCCAAACTACTATATTTTCTGAATTCCCTAGGTAATTCCTCCCCAAGGAATGTCCCTGACACTTAGTAGAGATTGTTAAAGAAAGTAAGTGTGTTATAGAAAGTAAAAGTAAGTGGGAGAGAAATGTTTTTTTTTTAATTATGTTACTGATAAAATTATAAACAGTTTCAGACATTAATTTCTTCCATTCTTTTCTAATTTTTAAATCAGGAATGAATTAAATGTTAATGGCAAATTACATTTTCTTGTCTAAAAAGGAATCCAGGAAACTAATTTGCCTTTCAGCTATTAAGCAACTGTATTTTTAGAATGTTTTCTTTAGGAACTGTAAGTATTTCAGAGTGAATGAATGAAACTTCTTTAAATATAATATACTGTATTTATAACTGAATTATATTTTGCAAATATATTCTGTAATAATTCAAAAACTATTTTTTAGGTGTTTTACAACTGTAGTTGTGTGGAAGTAACTGGTTTCCAGAATGTAAACAACTCAGTGACTTTGGGTGTATGCCCAAGAGATGATCAGTGTACAAAAAAATTTTATATTTATATAGCAATGCAAATCCTGAATTCTTTTATCTCTTCATTGGGAACTGCCTCAACTGTCATATTGATTTTTAAGTGAGTATGATTTTTAAAAGCATTTTTATGTATATTAGACTATAAATACACCTTATAATGTACATATTTTTCCATAGTATACTTGAAACCCAAGTTCATATTTTGTTACATTTTAATGTTCTAGGAATGCATTTTCTTAGGATTATTGTGATACTTCAATGGCATAGTTACTAATAACTTTGTATCTGATTCTTATATTACAAAATCTGGATTCCATACTTTCTCCTCTTACTAGGAATATTAAAACACAGACTGATTGACAATTATCTCAGTCATGAAAGAATCCCTGTTGTGATTCTAAAAAAAACTTATCATTTTGTGATGCCTTATACCCTGATGAGCCTGTCAGAGTGAATCATTTATTAATTTTATTTTTTTAAAAAATGAAAACCTGTAAAGTATAAAGTCTATAATATTCCAAAACTTTTAATCCACCCTCAGAATGGCTTTTTAATATTTCCATAGGCAAAAGAAAAATATATGAGCAGATTCATTCTTTTCTTTACTCATTTAGACTGTGCTTATGAAGAATATTCCATAGTAAAACAAAGTACCTATTCCCATACACAGGAAAGACTGACTTAAGACAATTAAGCTTAAAAATAAACACGTATTACAAATTGCCATTAGTACTCACAAGGAAAAAGAGATCTATTGAAAGAAATAAAAGGGCAAACCTAATTTAGGATTGCGGTGAGGAGCTATAAAGACAGAGAGTACTTCTTAAAAAAGTGACATTTAATCTAAAAGTCTATAGAATAAATTGAGGTTAGCCAAATGGAGAACTTTATAAGTCTAAGTGTCAATGCCTCAATGCAGGAAAAAGTTGGTGGATTTTAGAAATGAAAAGAAGGTGGTTCGTTGGAACATACTGAGTGAGAGAAATGTCACAAGATAAAATTGCGGAGTTAGAAAGGGATTAGATAATACAAGTCCTATTGGTGAAATTCATTACTTAATCACCTAAAATTGAAAACAGAAACACTTGAATATAGGTCTTAAAAATATATATGTATACTCATAAGTATGGTGACCTGGGTTAACATCTAATTATACTTGAAAGACCTAGGTAGTTGACGACAAGTAACTGTTAACCTACAGCATGACAAGGAAGAGGGGAAAATGTACTTTAGTTAAAATCAATATAGACCTGTAAACTGAGTCTACAGTTGTTTAAATTCTACTCTGACCCCAAATCTCGTCAAATTTTTATACTAATTTATTCCACAGATATAGCTCCACCTTAATGTAGAATGTTGTGTACTCAAAAGGAA
Organism: Lyroderma lyra; assembly: GCA_004026885.1. Taxonomy (NCBI): domain Eukaryota; kingdom Metazoa; phylum Chordata; class Mammalia; order Chiroptera; family Megadermatidae; genus Lyroderma; species Lyroderma lyra. The sequence continues at coordinate 25,584 of PVJL010008790.1, forward strand.
GAGTCTTCAACATGTGCCAAATTATTGATATTAACTTATGAGAAATTATCTCAAAACTCCATATTATCTTGGAGTTTTGCATCTCAACAAGCCTTATCTTTTTAATTTAGAATCCTTCTTGCGGAAGAGAAGAAAGAGGATTTTAGGGATCATTGTTTCATTACTGATGACATCTATATTTTATCTTATTGAAAAAGTGCTTAAGATCAATATTACCATTTGTCAAAACATTTATTGATCTTTCACCATCCTTTGATGTTATCAAAAGAAAACTTTGTGAAGCAGGCTGTTAAATAAAAATATAAACTTCAGTCTATTGATGATTTTCCAACAGTTACGTCATAAAACTATCATTAAAAGTAAACAGTAGTGATGCTACTCAGTCATTCAATATATATTCATTATATGCTGGGCACAGTTCTAAATGCCAAGGACAGAACTCTAAACAAAGCAATAAAGGACCTACTTTTGTTAGTTTCCAATGGGAATGAGGGATGAGGGACTGGATGTGTATAGGAGAAAACAAACAAATAAGCAAATAAAGATGTAAAATAAAAGAGGTTAAAAATTAGAAAAATAAATCAGAGTATAAATATAGATGGCTTTCAGGTAAACATGGTAATTCAAATATTGTGCATTGGAAGTCATATGATAAAAGACTTGAATAAAGAATGAAGGTACAGCTCATGCTGATATGGGGACAGGAGCAGAGCAACCCAGGCAAAATAGCAGTAAAAGTAAAGACCCTAAAGTGGAGTATACTTGACATGTTCAAGATCAGAAGTAGTATGTAAAGAAGAGAGAGGTAAGAAGTACAATGAGAGAACTAGTGCAGTCCAGGTAATAGATGCTTTGAGTCACAGGGAAGATTTTACAGTTTATTCTAATTGTATTAAGAAACAGCAGAGATATGAGCATCAGATTTATGCAACTGACTTATCCAATTAGATAACCATGCTTTACACATATTGTGTAAAGAACATGTTTGGGGCAGGCAAGAATGAAATTAGAAAAAGCAGAAGGCTATGATTGTTTTTCACATGATAGAAACTTGATTGAGGATGGTGATAGTAAAAGAAATAGAAAGCTGAGGCTCAGTCTTGGTTCTGTTTTTAAGTCAAAATCAATAGGATTGGCTGACAGATTGAGTGTGTCATGTAAAAATAAAAATTTAAGGATGATCCCCAAGTTATGGCTTACCTCTGGAAGATAGTGGTACGATTGAACAAACTGGGAAAGGCTGGGGAAGAGAAGATTGAAGGAAGTAGAGAAGCAAGAATTTTTCATATCCTTATAATGCTGAGATTGTCAGTGACAGTGTTACACACACAGTCTGACACTGAGGAGAAATACTGGGGACGGAGCTATCAATTTTGGAATCAGCACCATACAGATGGTCTTAAATTCATGGAACCATTGGGATCTTCTAGGGACTGAGTACAGACAAACACAAGACCCAAGGACCAAGACCTGGACACTCTAACTTCAGAAACCAAGAGTAAGAGGGAAATCCAATCAAGGAAACTAAAATGGAGGTCCCATGGCTGGAGAAAGACCAAGAAAGTGTAGTGTCCCAAAAGTCAAATTAAGAACGTATCAAGAAGGATGGAGTGAGCAACTGTGTTAAATGCCACTGAAAGGTTCTGGTAGTTAAAGGCTAGAAAGTAACCATTGGATTTGTACGTACTGACCACTGTTAGCCTTGATAAGACTAGTGCATGAAGATGAGAGGGGGGGAAAGCCTGCTTTGCAATGGATCAAGAGAAAATGCAAGGGGAAGTGCAGATAGCCAATAGGAAAATGTCTTTTTAAGAATATAATAATATTCCAAAAAGAAGCAGAGAAAAGGTCTGATGAGCTAACAGAGTGTGAAATCAAGAGTTCTGTTTATGTGTAATGCTAGATATTATGGCATGCATTCATGCTGATGAGAATTAACTAGTAGAGATGGAGGAAGTTGGTAATGATAATGGTGATGAAGGAAAAAGATGAAAAGGGATGTGAACAAGTGCACAGTTTATTCTAATGGAAGAGAAGGTCATCTGTGTGGATAAAAAGCAGGTAAATGTGTAGCCTTAGGATATTAAAATTCTTTCCTGATTACTTCTACTTTCTCTGTGAAATAAAAAAGCAAGGAAATGAGCTGAAAGTGAGAAGGAAAAAAGAAGAGGTTTGAGATGACCTCAGAAAATGGGAACTAGTAATCTTAAAGACTCGGGGAATACACTGACTGGGAAATGGACTAATTAAATACCCTCCCCTCAAGTGGGGATTTGTACTTGTAAATTTAAAATAAGCTGAGTCAGCACGTTCAAATCATTTCCTCCAGCCAATGCAACATTGTGGGTATAGGTGCAGGAAAGACTGAGGTCAGATGAAAGCAACTTTGCTTGTCTGGGGCAATAAAGAACGAGACGGACAATAAACGATGAGGCGGGGGGGGGGGGGGAGTGTAGGTTATGTGAAAGGAGTGATTATAATGAGACATAATAGTGAGAAAGGAAGTGAGTGCATGAAAATGGAGATGACCTGTGAAAAGATAGGGGGAGTCAATGGCTTGAAGAGGCCTGTGGGGCTGAGTCTTGTTGGAGCTGGTTTATCAGAAGAAGTACATTTAAAAGTGAAGAGGTTGTTATTGAAGAAAGGGATGCTCACAATTAGGGAAGTGTATACTGACTGGTATGACCATGGGATGAAGGAAGAGATCCAGAAACTGAGAGGCCAGATCCTTGGAAGGTTGGTCTACATGAGTATTAAAATAAGAAAAGTGGCAGAAATCGTTTTGGGGGAAAAAATGACAGAAATCCTAGTATTCTAATCAAGGAATGATGGAGGTGGTGGATCAACCCTGTAGATACTACAACAAAAAAGTTAGGGAATGGTACATTAGGATTGGGTACTCTAAGAGGGGAGTTAGAGGTCTTTCACAGGAGGCACTCAGGTCCAGAAGTGGTTAAAAAAAAACAAAAAACAAGAAGAACACTTATACTTCAGGCCCAGTGATACACAGGATATTGGAGGAAGTTGAGAATTGCACGGAAAGAGAACCATTGAGGAGCCACCAGACTTTGTTTAGAACTAGAACGTAAGGAATTGCTAAAATTGTAGGCTATAAGGATCTTGCCAGTAACAGACTATGGATTTCAGGGGATACAATGGAAGAGTTTGAGTCATGGATAGGAAATAGGAGGCTGGGTGTGATTAAAGGATGTAATAAACCATGTTAGAGTGAGTCCTAGGGAAACTGTGGCTAAGAGAGGTGAAGTAACTCCTCTAAGTCACTTAGTTGTAATGCAACATCATTTATCTCTTTATTCTCAAATATAAGAAATAAAGTGGAGGCAGTAGTGCTTCTAGGAAGCACTTAGCAAATGTTTCTTGAATGACTAAATTTACTTATTCCTAAGAACAAATACAGTCATCCTAACAGTTTAAGAAAAAAAAAATAAACCTTTGGATGAATTCAGTATTTCTGGAAAAACAGGATTTCGGGGCCTCAGTTACCCTCTCTCCATTGCTGCTAGATAATTCCTATATTAAGTTATCATATGGATGATGATGTCAACTGCTCATTGAACACAGAAAAATGAAATTATAACAACTTTCTAAATGCAAGAGTGAGTTAATTTCTAAGAGAGGATACAAATGTACTTTCTACCTTTAAAATGACATTAAAATACTTTAGCCACTAAAATACAGATACCTTTTATACACCCCCCCCCACTTATATTATGTAGTTCACTGGTTTTTATTCCTCACTCAGTAGCCCCCAAAATAATTTTTCTATTTTCACCAGTCCCCAAGTGTGAAAAAGTTGAAAACTACTAATAGTTCATGAATCATATTATTCAACTTTTCTGTTAACAGCAATGACAGAAATAAGATGGTAACAAGAGCTCTGCTAAGACTGAGACTTAAAGTTTCCACTCATGGCCTGTCAACTATATAGATCACACAAAACCATTTTCTCCGTGGGCATAATAAAGGCTGTTCCAACTAGTGTCTCATAAGATTTCATAAGTATCCAACGTGAAAGTATTTGTTAAAATGTCCTGAAATTGTAATGCATTAAATAAATAAGGGAATAGTAACAATAATAATTATGATTATTATTCAGATATTTTCCTTTAAAAATAACTGATAATATAACTTTAATGTCAGCTATTCACTTGAAGGTTTTCATTCGATCGTGAAGAACAATGATACTGAGAGATGTTTTACTATTCAACTCAGTTTGGTATTTTAGAGATATTTAATGACTTTTTTCCCTTTATTTATTTCAGAAATGTTCAACCTGAACTGAAATCACTTGCAGTGGGTTTCCATACACTCATTATACGAACACTGGGTACGATAAATATTCAGATTTTAATGTCAAGATATAAATTTTCACATCAAACTCAAAGACTGAATGTAATTAATTTCAAATTTTAAGAAAGTAAAAGGAACTAGGAGTAAAAATTATTCCTTTTTTTGTGGCAAATGACAAATAATAAGAGAAAAACTGTGTGATCTAAAAGATAGTTTCATTGTTAATTCTAGTTCAAATCCATGTTTAATAAGAAAACATCATATTTGTTTTATACTCTTTCTAACAAAAAGATATGTGGCCTGCAAAGTGTTTTTAATTTTCAATTTAGGAATATTTCTTCCTATTAGCAGACTGGAGAGCCTTCCTTTTACACTGAGGAGGGTAATGCCCAAATGACTTGGGAGGCCTGGGAATCTGGTTAGGCAGAGATTATGTGAAACAACAGAAGTGAACTTTTGCTGCCCCACTGCCTAGTTCACTAATGCTGGGCAGCTAATTTTTATAAGTTAAAAATGCAAGAGGAAATGAGAACTAGAAGAATTGAGTGTCTTGGAATAAGAAGTGCTCTGAATGAAAGAAACCTTAGGAAATTGTATTTTTGTTGTTAAAGAGTAGGGCTATAGACTCTAGAGGTTAAAGGCCTGTTCAAATAAAGTGATTAGTATAAGATTTAAGAAATCATCCTTTCTCTCTTTTTGCCATTTGCCATTTAGACCACACAGATTCCTGTTAGCTTAACAACATCTAACCTACCTTCCTCCTGTGCATACCACCTTGTAGGACCTGTTAATATAATATGCTTATTTATTCCTAGGAAATAGGCAAGGGCATCATTTATCCACAGATCGAGGCAGATGATTGACTGATCTTGGCCTGGAGGCAACTGTTTATGGCACAAGGAAAAGGAAGTGGGAGGGGTCAATCCCTGGGACCCTTGTAAGCAAAAGATAAAATCATAACTCTATGGCCAAATTAAAATGGAGAAAGTAAAAAGAGGAAATAGAATGAGCATGGGAGCGAAGGAAAAGATGGAGGTGTTGAGGGATTCCATTACAGTTGTCCTTCCATATTTCTCTTCTGTGTTTCTCTAAATCTCACAGCCTCAGTTCATCCTGGCAGTTTCTTATCTCTAGATCCAATGGAGGTACCTTACTCCTAGAATCTATGCGTCAGAAGACAGCAGATAAACATAGAATCTGGGCAGCCAGATGTGCTGAAATGAGATTGAAGAAAGAGAAAGTTCTAGTGACATAAAATAGAAAAACAGTTTGTTATCCTATTTGTGAGCATTCTAGTTTGATATGTCTAATATATGGTACAATGGAACCTAACTGCTGCTATGGAAAAAATACATACTGAGTACCAAACTTCCAATTCAGAAACAATTGTCTTGAATACAATACAGGTGTAAATTGTGGAATGTCTATATTTTCAGCTGAAAAAGGTATTGAAAAATAGGTCATTTGAAATTTTAAAATTCCAGTAGTGACTTAAGACCCAATTTGTTACCTAAAACATTTAATTCAGTAAGTTCAATCAAACCAGTGATATTTATATGGGTTGAATAAATTATTGGCATACAAGAGCTGTCAGAAAAAATCCAGCCATAAATGCCTCTATTTTTCATACCGCATGGCTGGATATTTTCCATACAACTCTCATATATTTTTCATTTTTCAAAGCTTAGCTGTGATTTTCTGAAACCTGGGAATTTCTCACACATTTTCTTAGTACCACTTTTCCTCATATATATTGGCCTCAGACACCAGTCCCTTGTCATATAAGATTCTCACTCTCAGAAAATTGAGACTGATTAAAAGTAAGTGAAATCGGTAAAACTGTGAAATATAAATCACTACCATCAAAAAAGAACAAAGTAAAATTATGAATACTTCAATTCCACCATCTGAAGTATAGATCTCTGCTGGCATATCCCGAAAGTTCTGATAAAATTACCAGTGCTTACAAGTGAGAGTCAATCTCACAGTTTATTAAAATAGCAATAAAAGCAAGTGGGCATGTCCATTATAAGACAATGTACATGTTCCTGAAACATCTCACATTCTGCAAAATCATACACCACAAATAAAATTGGATTATGCACGGACCACTGGAGACCTAGACATCATTGTAATCGAACATTAATAGAAACAAAATTTAGCACTACAGGCTCCAGTTTGGACAACTCAGGCTGCTTTAGGGGGTAGTAAAAATGCACACAATCAATGGAAATAAAATGTGTGATTGTAGGCTCTAGTGGTACCATGAAAGTAGGAGTGGAGTGGTGAGCTGAGAAAAAACCCTGCCAGGAGCCTAGAATTCTGTGAACTTGGGCCTACGCCTCTTTGGGAAGGATATCCTAGTGTTGGCACTCACCTTTTAATTTTCTTAAAAATAGTGTTGAAAAATCTCTTGTATTTGCAGCAGTTAATCTGAGAGCTTTTTCCATTCTCTGTGAAGTTATGTCTATTCCCACTCTTCCAGCTCTCTTTGCCTAAAACAAAAAATTTGCCTATGAACTAATATAACTTTAATGTTTTACTAACAACAGTCTCCTTTTTACCAAACAGGCTTAAGTTAATTAGCATTATAAGAACAGAGTGTACAAGCATATAATCTTCCTTCTTCCCTATGTGTGGTGGCAAGTGAAGGTAGATAAAACATGTCTATGTTATTATTATAATAGGTGGTTTGAGCTTTTGAGATTCCTAGTAATCTCCATTCTTGAGGAGAGTTAGGTCAATGCAATGGAAATGTTCAACTTTTCTTAATCCAAAACATATCAAGGTGGAGTATCACCCAGTTACATTTGAAATGTGTTCCTTAGATTGGTATCTTCTCATCTCATGTTGCAGGAGGCATTCTAGCTCCTATATATTTTGGGGCTCTGATTGATAGAACATGTATGAAGTGGTCCATCAACAGCTATGGGAAGCAAGGGTCATGTAGGATATATAATTCCAGATTCTATGGGTAAGTAGTCATTAATATATTTCATTAATTTATTCTTTCTTTTACTCTATTCTTACAGGATGAGATATCATTGTCAGTATAATAATAAATATTATTATAACCGTCATTTAATGAACTGTATTCAGTGCTGTATCAGGCAATCTGGTATCTCATTTTAACACTCATAGAAACTGTAGAAGATAAATATTTTTCTTCTATTTCCTTAAACATGAAGAAACTAACATTGAAAAAAAATGAGTAACTTGTTCAAAAATACACAGCTAATAACAAAAAAATCTGGGATTTATATTAAAATCTTTTTTGTTTCCAAACTCTCCTAATACTAAACAAGAACAACAACTATGTTCAATGGCCTCTGACTTCTCTTGGAAGATACAAAATGACCAACTGAGACTCAGGTCCTAAGTAAGTGGGGAACCCAAAGGAAGAATGGTTTCTATACTCTTCTCTTCATGAGGAAACATCTGGATGACCAGCTAGAAAAAAAAATCGGCAATAATACCTTAACTTTAAATAAAAATTAATTGCAGATTAATCAAATACACATATGTGAAAATATAAGACTTAGAAGAAATTGTGATAGAAATTATTTTAATTATCTAGGAAGCAGGAATGTGTTTCTAAGTGTGATCTAAACCTCAAACTATAGTGGAAAAGATTGCTAAGATGATTTTAAAACTTTGTATCCCAAAACTTATATTAAGCAAAGTTTAAAGACAAGATAAACCGGAAAAAGAATTTGTAACTCATAACATAGACACAAAGCAAATGTCCTAAATATATAAAGAGCTCTTAAAAACCAAAAATAAATAATGCCAAATGCTGGCAAGGATGTGGAACATCAGAAACTATCTTTCATTGCTGGCAGAAATGCAGAATGTTATAGCCAGCTTGGAAAACAATCTGATGTTTTCATATCAAGCTAAAAATAGGCTTATTGTTTAATCAAGCAATTGTGCTCCTTAGCTATTTACTCGAAAGAGCTGGAAACAAACCTGCACATGAATGTTTATAGCAGCTTTATTCATAATTGCAAAAAAAAAAAAAATGGGAGCAACCAGGATATTCTTCAGTAGGTAAATAGATACGCGAACTGTAGTACATTCATACAACAAAATAAAATTCAGCAATATAAAGAAATGAACTATCAACCTACAAAAAGACAAGGCAGAAACTTAAATTCACATTGTTAAGTGAAAGAAGGCAGTCTGAAAAAAACTACATGCTTTTTATTTCAACTATATGATCTTTCATAAAGCTTGCACAATTTCAACCAGCTGGAAATAATGATCCCTCTGTAAAACTCTTAGAACTTTTTAGCTCACTCACGGCCCTTGTCCTCTTCCCTTTGGTTAGTCATGTTCTTTGCCTAAAGCATTTGCAAAGTTAAAGTGCCTAAAGATTGTTTAAAGTAGAATTTTTAAAAAGAGCAGTGCAGGGGGTTTCCCTGGTGGTGTAGTGGCTAGGCTTCAGTGCTCTCACTGCCGTGGCCTGGGTTTGATCCCTGCTCAGGGAACCAAAAAACAAAGAGCAGTGCATTCACCAATTAATACACAACAAAAAATTAATTGTTACCTCCTAATTTTTTGGCTTTATTATCTTGAGATAACCAGATAATCATTCTAGTTTTATCTAGCAAAACAAATAATATTAATTCCTAATGCAAAGAATAGAAATCAATGTAATATTAATCCCAAGTCCAAACCCAACTTATGTAAGTTTTCTCAGCAACAGTCATATAACAAGAAGCCTATATTAATTTTTCTGGATAGCAATGAAATTTTTGAGAAGTTTAATATTGGTGTATTACTACTTGACATAATCCAAGCATGTGGCAAATACATTTGAAGACACATAAACTATTTCTTTTATCATATTTGGTATAGCACTAGATCCCACTGTTATTTTAATAAACTTAAGTTTAAACAGGTCAAAATTATATAAATGAATTCCATTTACCTTCAGTTAACCCTAATAATTATTCAAAATAGTTTTTACATAAAGCTTGTCAACATTTAGTTAACAATGTCACGAGACCAGTGATTGCTTCCTAACCTACTAGGTTAGTGGTCATCAGTCTTTCCTGTTCATTTTAATCACCTAAGGAGCTTTAAAAATACTAATTTCTGTCTCCTACCTTCAGAGATTTTAATTGATTAAGGGGTGTGGCCTGGGCATGGGAGTTTTTAAATTCTCCTCGGATGATTTTAAGGTGCAACCCAAGTTGAGAATCACAAGAACAGACTATGTGTGCTAGGTTACTTTGTGTGGTTTTGTTACATACTTCCAGCAGGACACACTGCAAGGCTTTTAGGACTGCATTTAACCTGTAAGCTAAATGTTGGCTCCTGGTTCCTTCTAAATGAATTCAACTTGATTATCTCACAGTCAATTTATTTTCTTTATGGTCTGTTACACAACACATGAACTAATCTGTTATAGAGAAAGGTAAGCATTCCAAATATACCTTACTTTATAGAAAGCACTTGGGTAGATCATTAACCACCCTTAGTGTCTATGGCTTAATATTCCTTTTAAAATAATCAACAACTTTTTATGCTCCAACAAAAAGAATCACTAGAATTGCTGGCTTAACATTTTTATGCATAATTTCACACATCCATCTTTTTTTTTTCCTTTTTAAGGTCTTCTGCATATTGAAGAGCAGCACTGTATATTATTTCACACAACTTAAAATGAAAATTGACTTTCTCTTTTCACAGAAATACCTTCTTCGCCTTGCTTACGTGCTTCAAATTCTCAATGCTAATTTTGCATATTGTATTTATTTATGCTATGAAGAAAAAATATCAAGGAAAAGATACCAAGGCATCAGAAAATGGAAGAAAAGCTGTGAATGAAGCAAATTTAGAATTCTTAAATAGTGATGGACATTGTGTACCTTCTGCCAGAGCAGACAATGAAACACATATGTAAGGGAAGAAAAAAATCTTTCTGTTGCTGCGTTTCCAAAAACATTGTGTATATTCAATAGGCTGTTATTTTTTAGCATTTTCTGGTCCTTTCGCTGACAATTCCCACACTCTTTACATGTGATGAAACAATGAATTACCTATAAATTTGTAATTATGGAAAAGCTATAAATGAAAAGGAATGGGAGGGAGTACTCATTGCTAGTGTGTGCCTATGCATTTGTGGTTAAGGTTAGAATATAAGATCCATACATATTTAAAATAAGACGTATGATTAGTATGTAATAAAAGTAAAAGTATCTGCTCAGGTAATGTAACTCAATAAAACCAGTGACTAGAAAATAGGAGGTGGGAAAAAAAGGAGAGAAATTAATACCCTAAATAAGGAAAACAACCTAATGCCTTCTTAAAGAAAAACAGTTTGGACCACGTTACTTAAGCATGAAGTCTAGTATGATAAGGATTTATGCTGTCATGACATCTGTCATTCATGTATTAAGACATATTTTTCACAGACCTTATAAATTTATAATTCAAAATTGAATTTGTGTAACAACCCCTGATGTATCTTCTTCTAGCCTTCCATTAAAATACTGTGGAAGAAATAGAGATAATAAGAAATTTGCCAGCTATAATTGTCAGACAATATATTACAGAATTTATTAGTTTCTTTTGGGCTCATGGAAATGGATTAAGAAAAACTGACATACACTTGAGGAAGCAAAGCCCGTTTAAAAGATGTGCCTTTGTTTTTTCCTGTCTACTCTCTGGAAGAAGTGGAGTCCACACCAGATAATTTATGAACTATCTCTCAGTTGCATAATTATTTGTGTATTGATTTGTTTGGTTTTGGTGCACAGAGACATCTTTCACATCCCCAAGAGGAAGACAAGAAGAGCTAGAGAACAAGTATTTGAATATTGCATTTGCTAGTGACTACAGCATTATTACAGTGAATTCTACAACTTAGTGTTTATAGTGTTGTAGTGTTTATTTTAATAGATTAAAATAAAAAATTTTGGGCACCATAATCACCTGTGAGACTTTTTTCAAGAATCTAAACTTGCACTCACCCTAGAGATTCTAACTCAAACCATTTGTGACATGGCCTGGACATCTCCTTTAAAAAATATATTCATATAGAGTCCTTGATAAAGAGATACAGAAAACTAAACTACAGAACAGGAGAAAATATTCATGAGTATGGCAAAGTGACACAACATGAAAGCTTGCTAAGTATCTGAGAATTGTCCTGAAAGTTATATAAATCAACCTGTTACCAAGCTGTAAACCTGAGAAAAGATTCACTAATCACACAGGCAGAAATTTCAAAAAAACACCCCCATGCTGGTTTACTAAGTAACAAGTCTGAGGGGATCTTGTCTCAGTAAAAATAAAGGGAAACTTATGAAGTTGTTTTTTAAAATATTGCAAAGAAAATAAAAGTAATATTTTGAATATTTATTTATTCAACAATTATTGAGTGTCAAATGTCCGTCAGGCAAAATGAAATATAACACATAACAAAAACAAAGGAGGACACTATTTCATGAAGCTTACACTTTAAAGGGAAAAAAAACAACAAAATTAAAGTATACAATGTTATAAAATTACAAATAGATATAAATTAAAATAATAAACTTATTTACAAATGTGATATGTACAGTGAGGGAAAGGAACATTAAAACATATGCCTCAGATGATTTGATTTACTTCTGAATCAAAGAATCCAGAATAAATATTAATCTTTAATGGCATTTATTAAACAGAAATACAAATCTTAGGGAAAAAAAAAGGAAAAATTCAACAGATAAGAATAAGGTAAAAGCTTGCAAGGATTGAAAATAATGCAAGAATGTAATTAAAATATGTATTGCAGAAGGTTAAAAGAAGGTAATAGTCAAAAATCACATCTATGATGAAGAAGTTACATTTGAAATTCTGTGCAAATATGAAAGATAAAGAAGCAAACTGTGAAAGAAGGTAGATGAGTGAGAGCACACACTAAAACACCAACCTGAGAAATCTTATATTTCTGAGGAAGAAATCAGATCTGGAAAAGAAGCGCTAATCCAAGGTTTAGTAGAAGAATCCCTTCCTGCCATGAAGAAAGACTTGAGTGTACGGACTGAAGTTTTTTCACACTCCCACCCATTTTCATGCACTGGAGACTTTGACCATGATGTTTCTTCCTTCCGAAATGCTCGTTTTCCACTAAATTAACTGCTTCTCAGTGTTGAGATCTAGGATTTATCACATTTCTTCACTGCCTCTCATTTCTTCACTACCTAAAGACCTTCCAATTATATTTGTAGCAACTTAACACTTACCTAAATGGTAATTTTACATTTATTTATGATTATTGGATAACTACCTGTTTCTTTTACTAATTTTAAACTCCAGGAGGGTAGGAATTGAACTTACTTTTACCTATTTTATTCCTAGCATCTAGCTTGGTGCCTGATACATTATCAATGATGTTTGAAAGAAGGAATGAGTGAACAAATGAAGGGAGTTCACTTGTTTCAGGAGTAGGGCTGAGTTTGAAGTTTGTTGTTACTATGGTTACCCTCTGGGCTACAAAGGCTTGAAACTCCTCTGGGAAACCTTGTATTTAGGGTCTACTTCCTACTTGGATTTATTCTTCCTTTTGTCTTATTACCCAGAAACAATCTCTCTTGCAGCTCTCCCAACTATATTCCATTATTATATTTACTAGATGCCCATTACCATGGCGGGGATTCAGGGTGGAGGAGGAGAACTTAAGCAGGCTCTTTGAACCTGGGCCTTGGGGGTGACCTGCCTCTCCGCAGAATAGGAGCTGTTCTTTCTTAATTCCCTTCACAGTGGCCGAGTTCTCACCAGCACCCACCCTAGAATTTGAATTACCCTTCCCCACTATAGAGGAAGGCTTTTGTTCCTTTGGGGAGTAAAGGGAGACTAGTCAGAGCAGAACTTGAGCAGGAGTTGCCGTTCTCCCCCAGCCAGCCCCAATGGCGCGCTCTCCAAATTCTCTCTAATCTTCTCTCCCCAGGGTGCCTGGTGAGGCTCCTGGGTGAACCACCTGCAAGAGGTGTAAACCCACTTTTGTCTGCTGCTTCCTTGCTCATGCGTACTCACACCTGGTCTTCAGTAACTCATTAGAGAGTTCTAGCTGGATCGTTTTACTGACATCAACGGCGTTGGGTGACTTCTGCCCCAAGTAAGTAAATTTTGAAATCTTGTTTCTCACTGGGGGACCAATCTTTCCAGATTTCCAGTAACAACCTTGTTCACTAATGAGTTCAAGAAAAACTGTAATTCATATTTTACCAGCTTTTTCTTATTTTAAGGGCCTGGGTGCCATAGTGTTTGCTACTCTCTACCAGTCTGAGCTGAAACCAGGTATCACTCTTATTCCTTTGATGTGAACGAAAAGGGTATTTCAATTAACTTTATAAATTTTTAAGACCTATTTGAATTATTTGAGAGTAACTATGTTGCTTTCCTTCACCTGATTCTAGTCTCCAATCACTGGTAAAATATCCATTTGGTAAATAATTCTTAGCATATCTATCATTCTGAAATATATCTTTCCTAAAACACACTGATCCCATAGGCCCAAGCCATCAGACAAAAATGTTTTTATTTTGTTCCTGTTGAGTTCCTTCTATCTTCTCAGTTGACTTTTTTTTGCAAATTATTTTTACTTCTATTTTTAAAAAAGATTTTTTTAAAAATACAGCTAACAGAATATTATACTAGTTTCAAATGTACACCATAGTTATTCAACATTGACATACCTAAAGAAGTGATCACCATAAGTCCAGCAACCATCTGACACCATACCACACTATCACAATGTTATTGACTGTATTTTCTATACAGTGTATTTTATCTTCACGACTTATTTTATTTATACCTGAAAAATTAAACCTCTTATTTGCCTTTTTCCTTCTTTTCTAAATGTTTCAATTACAGTTAACATTCAATATTATTTTATATTTTAGGTATACAGCATAGCGATTAGACATTAGATGGCTTAAGAACTGATCTCCTTGACTAATCTAGCACCCACCTGGAATTATACATAATTATTACCATATTATTGACTACAATCCTTTTTCCATACACTACATCCCCATGACAACTTTGTAACAACCAATTTGTACTTTTCAGTCCCTTCCCCTCTCTCACCCATCCTCCCAACACCCCTCCCATCTGGTAACCATCAAAATGTTCTCTGTATCTATGAGTTTGGTTCTGTTTTGTTTGTTTATTTTGTTTAGATTCCACATATAAGTGAAATCACATTGCATCTGTCTTTCTCTGTCAGGATAATACCTTCCAGGTCCATCCATCCCATAGCAGATGGCAAGAACCCATTCTCTTGAATGGCTGAGTAATATTCTATTGTATAGTATATATGCACCCCCTCCTCTTTATCCACTCATCCATTAATGAAGATTCAGGTTGCCGCCAATATTTTGGTTATTGTAAATAATGCTGCATGAACATATAGATGCACATAGCCTTTTGAAGTAGTGTTATGGGTTTCTTTGGACCCAGACGTAGGATTACTAGCTCCTTTGTCATCTCTTGTCATAGCCTTTGTTTTAAAATGTATTTTGTCTGATGTAAGTATTGCTACCCCAGCTTTATATATTTGTTTCCATTTTCATGAAATACCTTATTCCCATCCATTACTTTCAGTCTGTGTCTTTCAATCTGAAATGAGTCTCTTGTAGGCAGCATATATAAGGGTCTTGTTTTCTTGTCTATTCAATCACTTAATTTTTGATGGAGCATTTAATCCATTCACATTTAAAGTAATCGTTGATGGATATGTAGTTATTGTAGTTATTGATTATCTCCATTTTGTTTAGTTCTTTTTCTGGAGCTTTGTTCTCTTCTTTAATTTGGGACATATTTCATTGTCTCCTTATTTTGTCTGCCTCCATGTGTTTGTTTTTACCTATTAGGTAAGACTTTTATGTCTTCTGGTCTTAGTAGAGTAGCCATATGTAGGTGTCCTGTGGAGTCCACTAGTCTCCACAGGGCTAGTAGTGCAGTTCACCAGAGCCTGTATGTGCCCTCCTGTTGTACTTGAGCCTTGGTTGCTGTTCGCACATGAATGGGAGGAATTGACTCTTGGGCTGATTGGTTGTGAGGACTGGCCTTGACTACAGTGGAGGAGCTATTGTGCAGGGGCTGACCCTTGGAGCAGAATTCGCTTTAGTAGGGAGTGCTCTGGTGCCTGCCCAGTCAGCCCCATGGGTGTGTTATGCTTGAAGGTGACCAGATGATGCTCTGGCTTGGTCTGAAGCCCCGGGGCCTCCTGGGAGTAGCCCCACCACAGGGCAAGTTCAGCTGCAGCTGTGCCCTGCCCAGAGCCACCTATCATGAGCCACAATTAATATGCAAATAGCCACCACCTGTGCTGGGCTTGGAAGTGCCTACAGAGGCCAAGCCATGAACCGAGGCAGGCTGCTACTAATGCCAGTTTAGAAGCTGCTCAGCAAGAGGTACAAGACATGCCAAAGCCAGATGCTGCTTATTTGGGTTTTGCGAAATGTTGAGAGATTTTAGGGACATCCACAGCATGAGCTAAGACAGGCTGTTTGCATGGAAAAGGCACTGGAAGTGGCTTGGGTATGCCTGAAAGTCAGGTGGAGAAGGAATTACCAGGATGGGGCAAACTGTTAAATATGGCAGCCGCCTGTGTCTGCATGCCAGCAGGAGGACTCAACAAAGAAACAATGGATTCTGCCAGCACTTCTGTCTGAGAGAAAGCTCCCTGTCCAGCCCTAGCCTTGAAGGTAGACAACTCAGTTCCTCCCTGTATGTGCCTGGCATGTTTCAAGCTCCTGCCCCCATGTTGGAGCTCAGAGTGAGTGAATTCATCAGTGTGCGGGCCCTTTAATAGAAACACCTGGGACTCCAGGCACCCTCCATCTTACTCAGCTGCAATCTCTGCTTGTTTTCAAAGCCTGTTTTCACGGGGACTTATCTTCCTGACACTGAAACCTTGGGCTGGGGAGTTACTGTGGGGCTGGGGCCCCTTGCTCCTTGGGAGGACCCCTGCAGAGAAGATTTTTAACCACCACATGCAGGTATGGGAACCAGCCATTTCTCATCTCTGTTCCTTCTACTAGTCTCAATGTGGCTTCTTCTGTATGTCCTTAATTGTAGGATTTCAGTTCAGGTAAACTACAGGTTATTCTCGATAATGGTTGTTCTGTAGTTTAGTTATAATTTTGATATAGTCATGAGAGTTGGCAAACACAATGTTTGCTACTCCACCATCTTGACTGAAAATTCTCTAAGTTGATTTTTTTTTAAGACTGGAAGTTGTCATTACTTTTAAATAGTAAGTCTCATTTTTAACCTCTGCCTTTCTACCCTGATTTATCTCTAGCACCTATGCATAAAGAGTTCTAGTGATGTTTTCTTAGCAGTATTTTCTATCTTCCTTGTG
Source organism: Lyroderma lyra (assembly GCA_004026885.1). Taxonomy (NCBI): domain Eukaryota; kingdom Metazoa; phylum Chordata; class Mammalia; order Chiroptera; family Megadermatidae; genus Lyroderma; species Lyroderma lyra. Next base: position 42,259 of record PVJL010008790.1, read on the forward strand.
ATCTTTTCATTAATATGAAGTCCTAAACATCTAATAAAGAAAGAGCAAATAATGTTATTGAAAATAAATGTGGAGGAAAAGGTAAATCTTGCAAACACATCTGATATTTGGCATGACTACAAGAATATTTTCAATGGCAAATTTGTTATGTTATTAGGTGTGTACTATATTAGGTCTCACAGGTCTTAAGGAAACCTACAGAATTATGAAAAGAATGAGGTTTTCCACCTCATATTAAAGCCATCTTAATATTAATATCTTTCTCTTCATATTAGATATTCTAAGAAATTTAGCACAGTACATTATTGCTGATGGAAAGAAAATCCCTCTCTCTGTCTCTCTCCTATAACTTCTATTGCTGTCAATTTAGTTATTAAAAATGATATTAGTGAGATAGTTTTTGAATTTACTAGACTTGACATGTAAAGGCTAAAATAATCTTGTCAACATCAATGTTTCAAAAAGTACTGAAATTTTGTTTCAGATTTCACTGAATCTCTAAATAAATTTCGGGAGATCTGACATCCTTATGATATTAGATCTTTGAATTAGTGAATATAATGTACATCTTAATTTCTCTGAATTGTTCCATATTTTTCCCCATCCCTGTTTCATAATTTTGAAGGTAGAGGTCTCAGACACCTATTATGCAACTTATTAATAGGATTCAATGTATTTTTAATGCTACAGTAAATACTATGCCTTATTAATATAATTTTCTAATTGCTATTGATATATGAAAAACTACATTTGATTTTGTGTATTGCTCTTATATACAGTGAACTTCATTAAAATTCACTTATTAATTTTGATAGTTTACCTGTTGTAACTTTTGGATTTACGAACATGTCATAAATAGATTTTTCTTTTCTTATCTATATAAATTTTAATTTTTTTCTTCCCTTTTTCCTCCTTATGACATAATATTGAGTATAAATGATGGTATTAGGCATTATCTTCTCACTCCCAATAGCAGAAAGAAAGCGTTAGTATTTGCATTTAACTACAATGTTTACAGTAGCAGTTTTTAAATCATGACTGTAAGCTAAAGCATGGAATTTGTCATAATTTTTTTCCTCATTCTAAGTATTCACTTTTTATTTTATATTTATAATTTTGAATTTTTTTCTTATATAGGCTCTCCTCTCAAATTTTGTAAGCTTAAAACTCCACAGAACTTGGCTTTGCTCCTGTTGGTGCATGTGTTTAGTGCTGGGTCAGGTAGCCAGGCTCTAGCTGTCTTCCTGCTCCACCATCCTGCAAGTGTTGTTGCCTTTCGTCACTATGCACCTTGCCTCTTGGTGGCAAGATGGCACCTTCCTGTTCCTCCTGCCCAATATCTACAGTTCAGGAAGGAAGAAGAAAAAGAGCAAAATGTCCTCTTAGAAAACTTTTTTTTTTTTAATTTTAGAAAGAAATCCCTTTCCAATTACCAAGCTCTGCCAATATCTCATTGATCAAAACTCTAATCACTGTAACTGTAGTCAGCAGCAAAGGAGATAGTCTTACATTTGCTTCTACTATTGTGTCAATCAGGACTGGATGTTTTTCTTTTCTCTTCATCAATTTAGGGTCATCATTTCCCACCAAGACCTGAATGAAAAGCTTGTGTAAAAAACTTTAATTATTTAGTGATTTACTATACATCCATGTTTAAAGTTACCTTGTACTAGTATTTGTTGTTCTGTTTATATTTATTCACCCTAATAAAATGACACCACTTGAATTCTACAGCCTACAACTTAGTTACCACCTCCCTCACATGCACACACTAGCACACATATTGTCTAAGATGATGTTTTCCAGTAGGGGGATAAGAAGGAGCCCATGGAACTGAATCCAAAATCATGTCTCTCTGGGGCTACTATGATCCATTGAGGGTGTTCAAGTGGGTGAACTGTGAACAGAGCAAGACTCAGTTTTCTCTGAGTCTCATGAAAGAGCCACTGATGCTCACAATTTTGCTTCTCCAGTTTGCCTCTGTAACAAGGGGTCATGAAGGAGCCCAGTTTTGATAGTCTCACCAACACTGTCTGCCTTGAAATCCATCAGAGCTTATCTCATTATGTCAGTCACCCAAAAGGCTTCAGAATTATAAATTATCCCACATCCCCTTTCTTCTAATTTCCCTAAATCTAATCTCCATACACCTCCAATTATTTACCTTTTCCCCTGACTTCATTTTGTCCTCTGGAATTAAGAGTCCTTCATTACCAAAACCGTCTACATTCTCAAACTCCTAAGTGAGCATTCTCTTCATCATTGCATCCTAACCAAAATCTGGGTTCCTCTTGAGGATGCTGCTTCCCCCAAAATCTTCATATGTGGTAGCTGTTTACTTTTCCTCACAACCCTCTTTCAGCTTCCAGACCGTTCTTCACACTTCTTCCATTCCAGAAAAAGTAGCATCAGATCCTAACACTAAACTGTACCTCATTGCTATAGTCATACCTACCTTTCATTACACTCTTCATTTTCATGGTTTTAGCCCCTCTCTCGTTTCAAAACTGTCCCTGTCTTCAGTAATGGTTGTTTTCAGTACTCCCAGAGATGAAGTTTCAAACTTCATGAGTCCAAAACTTAACTTTTAATTCTTCCCCCGCAAACTTGTTTTACCCAGTTTTTCTCATCTGAATTGACTTTTTTTCTCATATGGCACATGGAATTGCTGAGAAAATCATGTTTATCTTAAAAATATCTGTAGAAAGTTTTCAAGTAACTGGCCTATTTTCTGTCCAGCTACGAACTTGTATTCTTTAAACTTGCAGCCAGAGGCTCCTATCTGCATTCTAGGCTCCTTCTAAGTGCATTCTGAATTATGGCTTATTCCACTCTGCTCTATCCCTAGAGACACTGGCACTCCCTTTATAATTATACATAAATAACCACAGTATATTGTCATCCACTTCCCCCATTTTTCTTTTCCTTATTCTCCTCACCATTAGGGATTGATATCATCATATATATTACTATTATTTCAGTGAAATAAAAAAATAAGGAGGGAAAGTAAAGAACAGATAAACATGGCTGTTCATTCTACTCTCTTGAATCAGAAACCCCGCATCATCTCTAAGTTTATTGTATTGTATCTATTAAGTTATAAAATAATACTGTGATTTAGTTTTACATGTGCGTCTTGAATTTTATTAACTTCAGTTTCATAACAGAAGCTAAAGCTTCATTCTCTAAGATGATTTATGGAGAATTAGTGCTTGTGTTTTAACATAGGATGCTGTGGGTGGCCTACACCTTGGTCTGAGGAGACCTGAATCTGGACAAGTGTTCCTTTGACAGTATCTTCACTGCCAGCACCCTTTAAGGACTAGGGTTTTTCTAATATTAACCTTTCATCCTTTGGCTTAGGCACTTGTTTTTAAGAGAAAGTTTAGTCACTAGGATTTAATTGCTGAAAAAAAATCCAACAATCTTTGCACACGATTTTTAATAACCTGATTGAATTTGTCAGTACTCTGAACAAAATGAGCAAATATATAACATGAGTAATAAAGCAAAAAATAAATTGAAAACAGGTGATGGCATATTAATGAGTAATCTATTTTTGAAGAGTCATGGCTAGAATGAATAGGAGGAGTTAAATAATAATTTCTAAACAAAATAAGAAGACATAGACTTCTTTTACTTGGAAGTAATACATTTAAATAAAATACTTATTAACATAAGCAGAATGAGAATTTCTGTCTCTAATCCCAATATCAAAGCAGAAATTCAATGGAATTCAATAGATTTTCATAACAAGAAATTTTTAGAATCATTTTTTAAAATGTGGAAATATACTCTTAACAGTGCATGAGTTAAAAAGAGAAATTTCTGTTTTAATGTAAAAATAAAGCTGACTCTAATATCCTGTTTTGAGGATTGTTATAATGTCCCTCTGAGGAAAAACTGAAACGCCATTGATGCCGTCAGTGAACATTTATTTATCTTGAGTAAAAATAAAATAAATCGTGAGGTTCTTAGAAACAAGAAAAAGTTACCTGCAGTACATCTATTAATTTTAAAAACAATTAAGTTGTAGTATATTCTCCAACTCTGAGAAGCAAGATATGATAGGGCATTACAGTTTAGTTTTCACTTCATCGTCACTCAAAACTTGGAAATTTGGTGCATTTCTTGGTACTCATTTTCCTTCCCTGTAACCTTTGCCTCTTCATGCACAGTTTCTGAAGAGGCATTTTGATCAGGCAGATGAGGTAGACGATACTTCCTCAAAATAATTAGGATCAAAATGGCTGGAATAAAGCTCAGTCCTCTTAGTGCTGCTGGCAACCCAAGGTAGATGTATCTATTAAAAAAAATGTTAAAGTATGTTAATCGTATATAGACAATGTGGTGAATAACTAGTTTTGCATATCTTTATTAATATTTTATTTCCATAAGAACAACAGGAGCTAATTGTTTGGCAACTTGATCATACATAAGCAACTTTGCTGAACTCACTTGTTAATTGTTTGTTAAAATGAGATTGTAGGTATCTTGTGGGGGGGGGTGTCATTTTTCATCCAGAAAATCAAATTTTTTTCTTTTTTCTATGTTTTTGTCACTTTTTGTTTATATTTTTAAATTGAATAGAACCTCCAACTGTAATACTGACAGTGATTGCCAGTTTATTCCAGTATTTAATAAGAATGCTTCCAAAGGATCACCATTAATTATGATACTTACTCTTGTTATTTTTTAAGATGACCTTAATCAGGTTAAGGAAGTTTCTTATTTCTGAATTTGCTCAAAGTTTTCATTATTAATGTGTAAAATATCACTAAATCATTTTGTTGCATGTAGTTAGCAGAAGATTCAAGATTTTTACCCTTTATTGTGTTAATAGGGTGTATTACATTAATAGATGTTTCTGATGTTGAACCATCTTTGCAGGCTTCAAAAAACTCTTATCAGGTTTTATACATTAGATTCAATTGTTAATTTTTTATTTAGGATTTCTGCATGTATATTTATAAGTAATATCAGCCTATACTTTTTTTCCTGGTACCTAATGTCAATATCAATATTGTGCTAGCTTTGTAAAATGAATTGGGAAATTTTTTCTCTTTTTCCATTGTATAATGCAGAAATCATCAGTTCATTAAAGATTTATAAAACTTGCCTTAAAAGCAGTTGGAATTGGTCCTTTAGAAGACAGAAATTTTGACTGATTCAGTTCAAGTAGCTATAAAAATATTCATTTTTATATATTTATAGTAAAATTAGTAATATATATTTATTTAGAAAATTCTCATTTAATATGTTTCTAAATTGTTATATCTAAAATCCTTGAGTGTACTTATATTATTTTTCATTTTTAGTAGTATTTGTATTTCCTTTTTTATTTGTCCTTTCAGATAATTGTTATTATATTTTAATATTTTCAAAAACAGCTTGTTGCATCTATGATCTGTAGTCTAAAGTTCTACTTTTTATTTTCGTCTTCCTACTTCTAAAATTTTCTATTATTATGAGACATTTCAAGAATACCGGGTAAAAAAGTTAAATATGTCTATACTCACCACCTAGGTTTTTCAAATGATTAAATTTTGCTATTTTTATTTCAGACCAATTTAGGGAAAAATACTAATATATTTAAGTCTTCTGTGTACCCCTATGATCTTATTATTTTCTAACCCACCCTAGATGTAACACTACATTGAATTTTATGGATTTTATTCCTAGTTTATTTTTAGCTTTGCAATGTATGTATGTATGTGCAAGGGCTGTCTTGAAAGTATGCAGCCATGTAATATGAAAAACACGAGGTCTATCTACTACAAAATCCAGCCATAAATGCCTCTATTTTTTTGTATTAAATGGCTGCATACTTTCCAGACAGAGGCATTCTTGGCTGGATTTTTTCTTGATAGCCCTCATATACACTCTTGATATATAAATTATTTTATATGTTTTTACATTTTAAATAATTAACTATTGCACAATATTCCCATGTATGAACACACCACAACTTATTAATCTAGTTAAGTGTTGGACACTTTTATTGTTTAAATTTCTCTAATATCAACAATACTGCAGTAAACCTTTACATGTCTTCTTGTGCATGTGAGATGTGAGCAAGAGTTTCTCTAAAATATGTCTAAGGGTCTTAGGTTATATAACTTAGTAAATATAGCCCTAAGTTTTCTTCATGGTTTTTATTTACCACTAGCAGTATATGAGAGTTCTATGCTCCTAATTTGTGTTCTGTCATTCTTCATTGTCTACAGTATCTTCTGGTGTAGAGAAAATTTTAAATTTTATATGCAATCACATTTGCTCATGTCTTGCTCTCAGATTTGAATTTTTGTTTCAACACAAAACCAAAGCAACAGGATCATAAAGATATTAAGATCTCTTGGTGCCAATGACCTATCTACTATTGGTTTAATTGTTATTTCTTTGTAAGCTACATATTTATTTCTCTGGGAAACTTTTACATGTTGGTTTGGTTGGTTGGTTGGTTGGTTTTTACTTGAGGATTTGTAATTTTACTCTGATATGTCTGTTTATATTTATTCTGCTAGGCATTTGAAATATACTTTTGATCTGAAAATTTATATGTCAAATTCTAAAAACTTCTAAGCCATTAATTCTTTATCTCTGCCATTTCTTTCATTCTCATGATCTGAAATATATGCTTTAATTGTTAATTGGTCTTTAATATTACATAGGTGGTTCATTTTTGTTTAATCAGTTCAGATCATTAATTTATATAAATTCTTCTGTATTCTGTTCTAGTTCACCTATTCTCATTTTAATCACATTGACTTGAAATTTATTACATATTTAGGTTTCCTTTTATTATCTCAATGCTATACACTAAATCTCCAATATTTCCAAGAGCTCTTTGTGATATTCTTATTTCTGCTATTTCTTTTCATTTCTTGTTCATTTTAGTGAATAGTAAATACCATTCGTTTATGAGGTTGGACAATTAATTTCACAAACTCATCCTAGAAAAAATGCTTAACAAGTTGTTTGTACAGTGCTGCCAATGTAAGTGCATGGTGGCAAGTTTGTGAGCTTAATTGTCAGATTTTGGGGATGATGACAACTCTGATAGCCATTCCAGAAAAAGAGTTCCAAAATTAGTTTGAAGGGTCGACTAGATGTTGGTGTCGGTGCATAGCTTCCCAAGGGGAGTACTGTGAAAGTGACCATAGTGATATTCAACAATGAGGTATGTAGCATGTTTTCTAGGATGAGTTTGCAAACTAAATTGTCCAACCTCGTACTATGTTTAATCCTATTGAACTGTTTAAGCATTCTTCTTTTAAAACCTTTATCATACTCTTATACAAAAATAAATTTAATCTGGAATGAAGTCATTTTTTGAATGGTAATGTGTGTGCTTCTCTATTTTACTATTGGATTTATGGACTTATTCATGTGTTTTTAATTTTTACTTCCCAAGCTCCTGAGTGTTTTGCTGTTATTGTTGGTTGTCTTGGTTTCCTTTTCTTGTCCATTTCTTTGTATATACTCCTTTATATCTGCTAGATTTTTCTTTGCTTTTCTCAATCCCCCAAGTCAGTCCTTAGGCCAACCCAGTTCTTATGAGGGTAATTTTTCAGAGTGACGAATGGGAATGACCACAAAGGGAGCACAAGACTCGTTTAGTTCTTTGGTGTATCTTGTGTATTATTCCCTCCTTAGTAACACAGCAAAAGGTTTTTGCTTTTCTTAAATCTCTTTCACAATGAGGTTCACATTAGTTTCCCAGCAATGCTAAAACAAAGCACCATAAACTTGATGGCTTAAAACAAAAGAAATTTATTTCCTCGCAATTCTGGCGTCTAGAAGTCTGAAATCAAGATGTCAGCAGGGTCATGCTTCCTCGGAAGGCTTCAGGAAAGAATCTTTTCTCTACCCTTCCTGGCTGGTACTAGCTTCTAGCAATCTGTATCATTTTTTGGTTTGTATTATAGATGCATCACAGCAATCTCTACCTTTGTTACCACATGGCGTTCTCAATGTGTGTCCATGTCTCTGTGTCTCTATTTCTCTTCTTCTAAGGACACCAGTGATTGGACTTAGTGTCCACACTATTCAGTGTGACTTCATTGTAACTTAATTACTAAATCCATCTGCAAAGACCTTGTTTACAAATAAAATACTCTAAGGTTATAGGTGAACATGAAATTTTGAGGGTCACTACTCAACCCAGTTCAAGGGTGTTCTACCCCACCACTTAGATTAAAGCACTAAATCTGGATCTAGTCTCTTGACTCCTTGGAAATACTTTATTTTTCCTTTTGAAGTAATCTCCTGGAAACCACTGCCTGTTTCTAGGCTTAGAGCCTTTGCATTCAGCCTTTGAATTCAGCTGTTTACTCCCTTTATGCTTGTGTTCAGTTTCTTCAGTAAAACAGGATGTCCAGAGTGACGTTTATATTATCTTTGAACCTAGATATGTCCCTTTGGAATTTTAAAAACATATTGTATCTGTTGATCTTATTTGAGATAGAAAATGCATCAATATGTAACTTATTGAATCATTTATCAGGTTGTTCTACTGTCCTTGAACTTTTCTGTCCTTTTTAAAATTTTGAGTTTATTAATATTCAGATTTTTAAAAAAACATACATACATTTAAAGTTCTAAGTATCCCTCTGACTACTGGTTCAGCTTCATACCATGTTTTCCTACTCAGTGCTTTCATTGACATAGAGTTCTAGTTACTTATTTTTATTATAATTTGTTCTTTGACCCACGAGAAACTCCAAACATGTGAGGTTTGGCAATATTTTATCACAGATTTCTAATTCCATTTCATTAGGGACAGAAAACAGGTTATATGGTATCAACATTTGTAATTTTTTTTTAACTTTTTTTGTGGCATAGGACCTAGTCAGTTGATGTAAATAATTATTATAGATTTGAGAAGAATATATATTTTGATGGTTGGTTTTAAAAATTTACTATATATGTATGAGATAACTCTTATAGAATTTGGTAGTTCAGATCTTCTGTATCATTGCTGATTATTTATGTGCATTTCACATTTACTTGGAGAAGTGTGTTGAAATTTTCTACTCTAATTATAGACTTATTATAATGTTATGTTGATATAGATTTATATGGGTTTATAATTATTATACATCCTTGGTAAAGTATTTCTTTTATTATTAAGTAATATCTTCTTTAACTCAATTAATCCTTTTCACTTTAAATTATGTTTTGGCTCACAGTTGTTAATATAACCACAGGAGCTTGATTTAATATCTGCCTTGTATATATTTTCTGACCTTTGTCTTCAAGCTTTCTTTGTATTACATTCTTTAGTCTGGCTCTTATAAACAACATATAGCTAGAATTTTGACAACTCCATTGTGAAAGTCACTGTCTTTTAAAAAGCACATCTAGTTGGTATACATTTGTTGTGAAACCTGGTACATTGAGCCTTAATTTTTGCAACTTATTTTGTGTGCTTTCATTTTTCTATTTCTTATTCCCATGAAATTTTCTTAATATTTTTTCCTTTCTATTAGATGAGAATAAATGTAAACGATCATCCTTAAATTTTTGGCAAAATTTAAAGCTAATTGGTATTTCTATTCTCAAGAACTATAGAGTCCTAGATTTTATCTGGATTTTAAGCTAACAGGTTAGCCTTCCATAGCTGCATAGGTCCTGCCAGAAGATACAAGACTCCCTCGTCAAAGATAAAGAAGTTCTTCACTGGCAGTATAGCACTTAACCCAAGCTTCATGTTCAGGTTGGTTTTCCCTAATCCCCAAGTCCCAGAGGGGTGACACAGAAGGAGGCCCAGTTGAATGCTGTACACACCGTGGGTTTAGGTCACAGCTCAGAAATCCTAAATTTAGAAAATCCCAATCTTTTAACAATCTTTTAAATGTGTTACAAGCAAATCTGCCAACCTTAGCCCCAGAGGGAGATTTTATCTTTAGCATCCTGGATAGCAAACTGTTCCAGAGGAAGATACCACCTTACAATATCTACCTCTTGTTTCCATTCTATATTAGTCTGTGGTGAATTTTCTCATGAGTACTCTTTATTGGCTATTCTAATTACTGAGGGCAGAGGATGGTACTAAATATAATTATTTTGTCTGAAATAGCATTTAATTAAGGCCATTAGCAACAGGAATCCAAGTAGCAGGATAAGGCCAACCTATACTGATAATCCCAGGGTTCCTCAACTATGATACAAGCCCACTGGACGTACAGTATGCACCTGGGCCCACCTCCACATGAGCATGGTGGAACTTGAGGTAAAAGGGGAAATGATGAAAATATTAACATCTCTGTTTATAGTCTTTACAGTGGAGTCTTTGACAGTTTTTTAGTGATCAAGATAAGACCTTAGAATGTTTTAAACAATGCTAAGTTGTTTTTCAATACAGTAGACTCTCAGTTAACCAGCACCCGTGGAGATTGGTGGATGCCAGATAAATATGTTAACTGGAATGCAAGCAACCAATTTTTGCCAGTTGCTTGAAAATGCTGGTTGCTTGCGTTCCAGTTAATGGAGAGTCTCCTATAAATGAAAGAATTTTCTTACTGCCCCATCAGGAGAGGTTAATACAAATTTAAACAAACATGAAACAGAAAGAGAAAAATAGATGATTTTTGTTCAAAAACAGGTTAATACAGTAGAATCTCAGTTAACTGGCAGCCATGGGGCTGGGTAGATGCCAGGTAAGTGTAAGTAGACTTTCTGTTAACCAGAACTCAAGCAACTAGAGAGTCTACTGTATTATCACATGTGTTTTGTTCAAAATCAGATTTATATTAACAAACAACAAGCTTTTAAGAGACATGAAGAATATTGTGTCAGCTAAATTTAATAAGAGAGAACAAGTATCATTTTAGAGACAGAGATGGATGGTGAAAGGAAGTAAGAATGGAGGCTAGTAAGATTCTAAAATGAGGTAAGATGACATGGAGATACTTTAGAGAATGATCTAATTTAGATAGGTAGCTTATGTACAGCCCATACCTTCAATGGTGTATTGACTACAACCAATTAAACAAACAACATTTTGAAATGCTAGGTTAAGGAAATCACCCAGGCTTGTATTGATCAAGTACTTTGAAAATATTGAGAAAATACAATTCTAGTATATAAATAAAAGATTGAGATATAGTATCATTAATTATTCTGGTAACAAAGCCGAAAGTAGACCAGTCACTCAGCAAAGAAAATGTTAGAAGGGAATGATGACATTTTATGCATAGTCTATGCTAAGGAAACAATTCTTTAAAAAAATAGATTATCTTTACCTGAACTTGGTGGAATCATATATCCTGCATGCCCCTGACACACCAGATTTTAAAGTTGCCCAGTGTAAACATGTATAGTCCATTAAAGCACCAAAATATATAGGTGCAGGAATTCCAGCTACAATAAAAGAGAGAAAGAAAAATCCATTAACAAGGTAAGAATTAAGATACATTGTTTTGTTTGGAAACATTTCATTTTCTCTATTTATAAAAGAAATAAGTTTATTAAATATAAATCTAATGCTTTAAAATTTATTTTTAAATATTAGAAATTACTTTTACTGCAAAGTTTCTAGATTATAAATAAGTAATCTGATAGATGAATGCAACATAAAATTTATACAGAAAAACACTGAATTAATGATTCCTTTCATTTTTTTTCTGCAATGTTTTTGGCCAATCACGTATATATTTATTTTATGGTAACAGAATTTCTTATTTATTTGCTCTTTAAATCTAATAGGTAAAAAGTAAAATTAAGGTTAGCTAGGACGTTTTCAAGTAAAGAAGTAAGTTTTCCATTTTTTCTTGTACCTCATTCTCCTACAAAGACAAAAAGCTATTTACCAGCCGAGGAGATATTTGCTAGACTGTTACTCTGAAAGAGTGATTTTATTCATTTAGTACTTAATGGTAGTCTAATATAATGTTGGAAAAATAACTATTTTTACCAAATACTCTTGTGGAAAACGCATGCAATCCCACACCAAGAGACTTCTCTTCAGGTTTGATACACCTAAAAATAAATGAATTAATGAATAAAATAAAAATAGTGATTTTAAAACTATCAAATACAGTGGAATAGTACTCATCAATAAAAAAATAAAAATGAAATTTGTTATTTGTGGCAATATGGATAGACTTAGAAGGTATGCTAAGTAAAATAATTTAGAGAAAGACAAACACTGTGTTTTCACTTATATGTGGAATCTAAAAGAATAATACAAGTGAATCAACAAAGCAAAACAGAAATAGATCCATGATACAGGGAATAAGCTGAAGATTGCCAAAGAGGACGGAATAGAGAGATGGGTGAAATTTTTAAAAATAAAGCAATTTTTAAAAAATAAAATTAAAACAACCATAGTTTTTTTTTTTAAAGGACTAGTTGTGTGCTGGTAACACACTGAGCATTTGAAAATTTTCTTGCGTGCTCAGGTCTTGGTTAATTGAGGCCTGATTATCAAGGTTGTAGCCTACACAGGAGCCTCACTTCTGGTCCTTGGCATTTCACCCAACATTTTGCTCATTGATTTTTATCAGAAAGTTATTAAAGAAGAAAATATTTTGTATCAATCAATTTTCATCCTTTCAATGACTCTAATGGTTCAACCTTTAGCCTAAAATAAGAACAATGGAACCCTAGCTGTATTTAAGTTATTTGTATTAACAAAATTAAGAAATGCCACAAATTTACATAATATAAGAAAGAAAGAATAAGAATTTTCAAAGGAAAGTGATGAAAAAAATTCAAAGCAAATGTATTTTAAGTTATGTGATATAATTTCCAGAATCATCAATTCCTTTGTTCTCTCCAAAAATTCTCCTACCTTTCACTGTTACCTAAAAATCCTATAAATAGAAATGAAGACAAGATTTCCCAGTGGCATTTTTTGTATCACCCTCACTTCAGCATCAACATTGCTACATGCTCAAAGAAATTACTTTAAGAGTTGCTCTGTATTTCATCCCTTTCCCTGATTAACTCAAAGCTGAGAAATAAAAGCAACTTTCTTCACAAGAGGATGCAATAGATGTTTAGCAAAAAAAAAAAAAAAATCATCTTGTTGGTACAAATATTTTACTGGATTCTAACTGTACTGACTCACAGATTGAAGTACAGTTGATCTGGACATTATACATCTAACACTTAGGTTATTTAGACAACATCAGTAATTTTACTGAAAAAAAAGCCAGGAGAACTAGCATAACCTTCTTGGTCCATGACTTTCATGTAAAACAGAAAATAGGGCACTTAAATTTACTGAAGGATTTTTCTTTCTTCTCTAATATTCCAGTTATGACCATAATAGCATGAAATCTTAAGAAACTATAAGAAGTTTAAGTTGTTCTCCAAATACTATATTGATTTAGCAATGATAATAACAATTTCTAGACTGCAGGAATCAGAAAGAAAAATTAAAATGCAAACAATGGAAAAAGCTGATAGAAATTCAAATTGTTTTTAAAACTGGAAGAGCAGCATAAATATTGCATCTCTCAACCACCATGGTAGAAAATCCAGAGAGATTCCACAAAAAGAGAGAAAAGAGTAAGTATATTCATAAAAATCCAGGTGTTAAACTCTACAATATAATCTTGGCAAGAAATGAAGAAATAGAGTAGAGACATGAGGAGAGCTTAAAACTTAAGTACTTGTCTTGTTGGAGAATAGATATTAATACTGAAAAGTTTGAAACTGGTAAGCAAAACAGAAACATAGTTAAAAATTCAATAATCCAGTTAACTGATAGATACAGTTTTCAAAGTGGAAGAAGAAAATCCAATATATACAACAGAAAACAAAAAGAAGCAAAGAGAGTCAAATAAATAAAATATATGAAATAAAGTGGCAAAAAGAGCCCTATCGCATTAATTATGATAAGTATAAGTGGGTTAAACTCACCAAGCTCAGATTACAAAAATCAGATCTAACAATTTGCCTATGAAGTGAAATGGAACACTTACAGTTAAAAATAAAGGGAAGGAGAGATGCAACAAAAAGACAGCATGAGAGAAACCTCTGAAAAACTCCTCTGGAGATTACGACTAATAAAACACCTATACCTCAACCAAGGACTCTACACAGCACATCGCAGCTAAGAAACCCACTCGTGGCATTAAGGTACATGCAGGCAGACAGAGGGTTAAACAAAGGAGAAAGAAAGGAAAGAGCAGGGACAAACCATCTGTGGGTCCCCACTTGGAACTCTACCACTGGGGAAAAAGGAGGAAGAAGGCAGCAGGAGAGCACTCCGGGCTTCAGTCTGTGGGACAGAGGAAAGGGAGCCCAGAGGCAGGGAAGTGACATAACACAGCCACCTCACTTTGGCCCCAGGCAGTGCAGACCAGCCCACAAAACACAGTGGCCAGACTTCACTCTGGTTCCCAGAGGACGGGGAGAGACTGAGACATGAGGAGCCGCAGCACAAATGCTTTGGTTGGGAAAGAGAAGGAGAGAGAGGGTTTGGCACTCATTTCTCAGACCACAACCAGGATGATCTGAAATACCAACATGCAGGACTAACCCCAAGGCTCAAGGCAGAACTCATGTGGAGGCAAACTGAGAACAGAAAGGTGCAATCATGCCCAAATTCCATGCACAACCCCCTGAGCCACAGGAAGAAAACAAAGCCGTGAACACCCCTCCCCCACAGACCTCTGCCCATCCTGTATCAGCAACCAAAGAAATTACAGCTGGGAGGGTCCAGAGAGACCACAAAAAATGAGAAACCAGCAAATTAAAGAGATGAGGACACATGACCCATCTGAAATAGAGCTCAAACCAAAGATTATAAAAATATTTAGGGAACTGAACAGTAATTTCAACAGAGAGATAGCAAGCATGAAAGAAGACTTACAAACCATTATAAAAGACTAGCGAGAGAACAATGACTACATTAACTGAAATGAAGAATGGAATAAAAGTCACCAAACTAGAAAAATAGACATGCAAAGCAGTGATTAGCAGGAAAAGCCAGCAGAAAACACACATTTAGAACAGATGGATACGAGAATCCAGAAAAATGAGAATGGTTTGAGATTCCTCTGGGACAATTTTAAGCAGAAAAGTATCAGAATAATAGATGTACTGGATGGGACAGAGGAAAAGCAAGGTATCAGGAAGTTATTTGAAGAAATAATGAATGAAAAATTTTCTAACCTGGTGAAGGAAATAGACATACAAGTCCAGCATGCACAGCGAATTCCAAACAAGATGATCCCAGATGAGATGATCCCAAACAAGAACACACCAAGACACATCATAATTAAAATGGCAAAAGTTTAAAAAAAGAGAAAATTCTAAAAACAGCAAGAGAAATGCACCTAGTAACTTATAAAGGGATACCCATTTGATTCTCAGTTGATTTTTCACCAGAAACTTTACGGCCAGAAGGGATTGGCAGAAAATACTCAATATGATGAAAACCAAGGATCTGCAACCAAAAATAATGTATCCAGCAAGGCTAGCATTCAAAATTGAAGGACAGATAACGAGCTTCTCAGATAAAAAAAATGTTAGATACATCACCAGTACTACAAAGAATGTTACAGGGACTTCTTTACGATGGGAGGAGGGATGGGAGAGTGGGTAAAATAAAGGAAAGGGATGGAGAAATTTAGTTTGATTGTTAACATAGAATCAAACATAACAGAGAAACAGAACTCTTTGACACAGTCAATAATTTAGTAGTTACCTGAGGGTAAGAGTGGAGGGAGGTGGAGGAGAAGGGACAGGGACACAAATATATGGTGATGGAAAGAGAACTGACCCTGGATGATAAATACAGAATACAACACATGGAAGATATAATGTAGAATTATACACCTGGGACCTATGCAATTTTTACTAATCAATATCACCCCAATAAATTTTTTAAAAAGCAGCAAGCACGGATTTCAAGTTGTTTAAATTCAAATAGGAGAAAGCCTTTAGTTGGCCCACTCCAACTTATAATTACACTCAATTTTTTAAAATAGATTTTAAGTGTAATTATAAACAGATACAATAAATGTGATAGTAAAAACAAACAAACAAATAAAGAGAAGGAAAAAGATATAACAGGCAACAATGAACAAAAAGAAACCTAGAACTGCAGTTTTAATAAGAAACAAAATAAAGGTCCCTAAAAGAAATGATTAAAAGAGAAAGGAGAAAGTTATGTGCTGGTAATAAAAGAAGTATAATGATCAAAGGCACATCTGCATCCTACAATATAGCCTCCAAATATGTAAATTTTTAAAATTACATAATTATAGATAGAAGGACATCAGAAATTTTTAGATTTTAACATACATCTCAGAAAAACTAAGCAATTAAGCAAACAAAAAATATTATAGATTTTTAAAAAGTTAGATAATGCAATGATTTACTTTAAGAGATATGGGAACAGTATATCTATAATGCAGAAAGTACACATTTCCCAAAATAGATGAAACACTCAAAAATTAATCATGCACTAGCCCCCAAAGAAAGCCTATTTCCTGTTAAGCAACCATATCTTTCAGATTATGTTGTCTGAACATAAAACTGAAATAATAATAATAAAAAGATACCTATAGAAAGTTTTTATATATATGAAAGTTATATAAGACAATAACTAATTAACTAATTTTGATTTTTGGGTGCCTATGATGAGAAGAAGTGGGGAATAGAATGAAAAAATAAAAAGTAAAGGAAAATAAAACAAGGGAGAAACCTTATACCAATCTATGATGATAATGTATTATGGAGCAGAGAATTATGATTAATTTAACTCTACCTCTGAGTTCTAATAAAAGATTGAAAACAGAGAGAGAAAGAAATATAGCATTTGTTTACTAGGCATGAAAAATGTTATAATTGAAAGAACACATATGGAATATACTAAAGTTTGAATTACCTCCACAATTTCCTAGTTTTAGTAAGCTCTTCATCATTTGTATCTCTCAATAGCCTGATAGGGGAGATGAGCATTTACTACTATGCCTATTTTTTTATTGAAGAAAAATGGAGCTCAGAAAGGTCAAGTGAGCGGCCTAATACCCTATAGATAGTAACTGGTGAAACTGGGGCTTCTGACAGCTTTACACTCCACTGTCTTACAGGTTGGACTGTACTATATAACTGTGAGACAACCACTCTGTACTCACCAAAATTACCATTTCATATGGTTTACCCTAAACCATAAAAACATCTCTTTTAGTGTTAAACAATGAGGATTTCACTAACTTAACTCTAAAAAATAAGGAAGGAAAGACACAAAGGGAAATGCCAACAGATGAACATTCACATAGCTAACTCTAAAATTTTGTAAAATTTAACAATGCTTAATATGGAACTCTTAACAAATGTTCTATTAGAGCACTGAATTCTTAGACACTGTGGTCTCCAAGTGCTTTCTAAAAAAGTTACCTTAATAAATGACCAGAAAGGAATCTAAATAAAGAAAATAATTGGTGTACCTCAGGAGAACCATGTATCCCGGTATGGCAGATAAAGAATAAATGAAACTGCTGATCACCGACAAGATTAAAAAGTACTGGAGCATCATGGAACAGTCATGTCCTTTGCCACACAGCCCAAGAACTGCAGATGAATTTCCTGATGTTTGAATACAGCTACAATTTTGGAACATCTGTCAAAAAGTAATATATTATCCTATTTAAGAAAGAGTAATTCTGAACTCAAATCACAAATATTTTCTATTAATACAAAGCCAGTTGGATCAAAATGGAGACTGTTTATTCCAATTATTCTCAGCCCCTTGTTGGTGTCTCCTAAGAACATAAAACAAATATGTACAGGGATGTTTTCAGAAAAACAGTGTTTCTAAATATATGGAGTAAATTTGCAATGGCTCAGCTATTCTGAAGTCATGCTTTTAATTTTTTATTTTTCCTTTTAAGAAATAATTTTTACTAGATTTATACTGTCATGCTTTTTAAAAATACATAGTATTTGACACAGTAATAAGTATGACACAAAATTTGTTTGAGTGCTCAGTTGAAATACTTAAATACTTAAAAGTTTTGTTTCAAAAAATACAGTTTATCATAAAAACAGAGCAAAGTCAATCCTTTTTGAATTCTTATATGTCTCCAGCTGTTAATGTGCAGCAAAATTTATATATTACTTTGATCACCAGCCAACATTATAAGTATTATGACTTTTTTGGCCAAAAAACGAAAAAAAGCCTAATTCCATCTCTTTACAAAGCTGCCAGTGTGTGAAAAACACAGAAAAATGCATATTAACAGGAAAAGGAAAACAGCAAAACAATTAGCTGAATAACTAAGATCAAAACAGTCGACTTTATCTCAATGATAAACGTTTCAGTTCAGACTACTTTTAAAACAAATTATCTGAGTAATAATGTCAACTACTAAAGATCACGACTCAGACATAGGTTTAAAGTAAGATTTAGGAACTAAAAAGTAAATCAAGTGAGTATTTGAAGTAACTTATTTTTCCACAAAAAACTTAATTTGCCTTTGAGGAAAGTTGTTACTTTTACTTTTATCAATGCATACTCAGTTCATAGTTGCACAGTGCTAATGCTGTTTATAAAATAAAAGTTCTGTCAAAAAAAAAAAAAAGGTTGTATTACCATGTTTATTCCTGTTCCAACGAATGTCTCACAGCCAGCAAGACAAGCTGACATATATGACAAACCATTACTTCCACACACAGGGTCCCAAATTTTAGTTGGACAGTTGCAACCCATGTTGCAGTCAGCAAAGATGGCATTTCCAACATATAAATCCTGTTGCATTCTGAAATGATTTAAATGCCACAAATATTGAAAGAGCATTTTGTCTTTTTTTTTTTTTTTAATCTCAGTTCACCGTTCAGTTCCCTCTCCCCTCCAAAATAGAAACAGAAACCTTCCAACCATCAATGTGTAGCCTGGGTACTATCGATCTGGCATAAAAGATACCTGTTTTGGTGACCACATAGCCACTTTTTTCAATTATTCATTTCAGATAAACAAATAGCCAATAAATAATCATTAATTGAGTGCCTACATATGGGAGGTGTTTTTCCAGGTATTATTAGAACTCAAAACTGAAGATGACCTAATCCCTGTGGTTGAACCACATGGTGACAAGTAACAAGAAAGATCATATTTTATAAAAGCAATCTTAAGGGCTCACTTGAAGATCAAAATCTAGAATTCAATATATAATACAGATAATACATTTAGCTCCAGAAACATGAGTAGACAAATACATTCTTCTAGTATGAAAATATATCAGGAACTGAAATCAGAAACAACCTACACATACCCATCCAAGAAGCCTGGCCAGAGAACCTGGTAAACCATAAAGCTCATCCCACAGCTCCACTAAGTCAATGAGGAAAGAGTAGCCCTGCTCTACTGTTAAGAATAGCCTCTGGCTCCACATAACCAAGGACCTTGAACAGTGACCTTGGGCAGCCTTAGAGCCTAGCCTATAGTACTGCCAAATTGTGGAGCCATGCTTATAGTGCAGTCCAGCAACAGAGCCCAGCCTACAGCCTTACTCAGTTACTGAACACAGCCTGCAGCCCTGCTCACTCAGGAAGCCTAGCCAGTGACCCCCCACACCCCACCATGTAGCGTAGCCTGCAGCAGCCTCACTCAATGAGAGAATGTGAACAATGATACTGCTCAACCAGGGACCACAGTCTCTAGCACCACCTAACCTTTCTATAAATCCGGATAACCCTCAAAATAAATCTAAAACTGTTCAATAAGAGACGTAATTATACAAATGAAATATATGAATTTATATATGAATGAATGTATCATGTATTAGGATTCAGTTATGCTAAATTTAAGCCCATTATGGAAACATATAAAAGCAATTGAGACTATATAGTCAACTCTTAATTTTACCCATTTATGGAAATATAAAATATATAGATAATATATCCTAATGCTGAGACTATAGGTAGTTTCTTTGGATATACACTTTAATGTCTACTAGGATATCACAAAGACAAATGCACCCATAATCATAAACTCACTAACCCAAATTCTTAATAAACCTAGAGCCTGAATGGATTGAATTATAATTGACAGATGGAGGAAAGATGAAAGATCATGGATTACTACCATTAACTCCAATTAGCAAATGATCCAGTCATGGATTATCATTGGAGAAAATATGTTATTAACTGTTCAAAGTTTATAACATTCATTAGTAAGAAACATACCCTTCATAAGAGGTGGTTATGCCTGCAACTGAAGAATTATCACAGATCATGAGAAAACAGCAAAAATAGAGAAGAAAATCAATGAAAGATAACCAAAATCCTATGTAGGCAGCTTGTTTGACAGTAATCTTGAATTTCTTCATAATTAAACCACCAACTATATATCCAATGCATATTGGAGGTAAGTTATAAATACCTATAAATGTAAGAAAAATGTTATTTACAATGTAACTTAGCAAAAGAACAAACATGATAACACTTTTATCTAACATGGCTTACATAAGAAACCATTTAGTTCCAATTCACAGTAAAAACTGTTATTCCTACTTCATTACATATTACATACAGAGATGTTTAAGTGCTCCTCAATGTCAAAGTATATTTGAAGGCTGTTATTATTCATTTAATTAATTGCAGTAGGCAAGGATCATGATCTATATGTCTGTTATTAGGATTTAGGTAGGAGTGACAAGTCAAAGTTCACCAGCAATTTCTTACTTTCCATTCTTTGGGGTGCCATTATATATATATATATATGTATGTATGTATATGATTTATGATTTATACAAGGGCTGTCCAGAAAGTAGACAGCCATGGAATATGAAAACTAAAGAGGAGTTCCCTGATGGTGTAGTGGCTTAAGGCTTCAGCGCTGGCGCTGTCAGTGCTGCGGCCTGGGTTCGATTCCCAGCCAGGGAGCTACCCACATACCAAAAAGCCAAAAAAAAAAAAAAAAAAAAAAAAAAAAAAAAAGAAAGAAAGAAAGAAAGAAAACTAGAGACATTTATGGTTGAATTTTTTCTAGACAGCCCTTGTATAATTTTGCTGCTGTTTATTCCCACCCTGGTTTTTAAGAATTTGACTCAGTTCAAGATTCTTTAGAAGATGAGTCTGTGATTGTCACATGTATTTACATTTCATGTCTTGC